>JAULCA010430845.1:0-11424 GCA_032360845.1 Crassadoma gigantea
TTTATTTTTCACGAAATTTGGCCTGAAGTGCTCAGACTATATGCCACTTGTTAATAGTGAACAATGATGTCACTTTGAATTTAAAGTCACGTTATATTAACAAGTTACTTACTTGAAGTCATGGTTTGACACTGATGCTATCTAACTGGTTAAAGAGGAATGCTGGATATTGTAATTATTTGAAAGGAAACCAGAGCATCTGAATTGTGAGGGACTCCAGGCTCCAATATCACAAACATTCCGAAGTATTCCTCAAGCTTACGTAGTAGAACAAGGAATAGTGATAAAGATAGTGCTGTGGTTTGGACTAGAACCTGCAACCCTTGGCTCTCCACAGCCTGATGCGCTACTGCTGAGCTAAAGGGAAATTCCCTATAGCTGACGCTTGTAACCTATCAATGCACATCTTTTACACTATTCCACTCTTAATAGTTAAATGATTAATAATCAAAAAAAGGATTTTTTTAACAAAAGGACTTGTGAACAGCATGGGAACATTTTTAGCTCATCTGGCCTACAGGGCCTAGTAATCTTATGCCGTACTGCGGCATCCTTTGTCCTGCATCGCCCCTTTGTGAACTTTTTCTTTTGAATGACATCTTCTGAAGAACTGGAGGACCTAGGGTCATGATATTAGGCCAGTAGATACCTTGAATGGAGTGCTATAAAGTTTCCTTGTTAAAATGACCTTGACCTATTTTCAAGGTCACAGGGGTCTAATATTTTAAAAACTTCAAACAATAATATCCTAAGAACCATTTGGATTAGAGACATGATACTTGAGTCTGTTATGTAGACTAGTAGTGCAAGTATGTAATGAGGTCAAAGGTCAAATGACATTAGGCCAGTAGGTACCTGGGATGGAGTGCTATTAAGTTTCCTCATTAAAATGACCTTGACCTACTTTCAAGGTCACATGGGTCATATTAAAAACTTCAAACAATAATATCCTAAGAACCATTTGTCTAGAGGATTAGCAGTGTGAATGTTTTCTTAATTAGTAATGAGGTCAAAGATCAACAAGTGCTAGATGGAGACAAAGGTCAATGTGGGTCAAAAGCTTTAAAAAAATAAAAATTTGAAATCTAAAACAACAATATTTTAAGAAATGTTTAATAGATGTTAAAATGTCTTGTTCTAGTTTCCAAATTTGGTCTGAAGTTACATGTGTATGTCAGTTTCATGTAACAAATTAAACAGGTGAGCGATAAAGTCCCTCGGAGCCTCGTATCTATGTTGTATCTACTGGGGTTTGGTATATTTTTGGTATAATTTTAGTTGAACATATCACATCTGGATGGTTATTTGCTATATATAGTCAAGTTCCGATTTCTTTGTTTTGGTCAGTATGTCTACTGTACATAAGAAACGTAAATTTTAAGCTTATGCACTTGTAAGAGGAATCACCGATGTCATTAAAACTGATAAAAACATGCAATACTGATATGGCACGTATGTGTATGTGACCTATATCAGTATACATGTACATACTGTACAACTATATAGCATATGTGTATTTCAGATATTTTTAGCGTACCCCTGTGAAATACTGGGAGAGTTGTTTTTAGCACACAACTGTGGACATTTTGTAGGGACTCACAAACACTATAAAATGTAAAAGACATGGAGGTGTGACTTTTGGAAAGACAACGTAAGATGATGAAAAATTGTGACAAATCGAAAGTAGGGTTTCTATTTCGGAAGTCTTATCGCGAAAGAAAAAGTTCGAGGTGTTCCGATGTGTTTGTAAACAAAAGCGTTTGGTAAGCATGTGATCGCCTCCAGTCGAGCGGAGATACCAGAAATAAAGCGAGCAGGATGTTGTCAACAACGGCTGTTGTGTTCATTTTAGTTAGTGTAACATTCGCCCTTCCTTCTGATTTCAAACTTCCAACATTGAAAGGAGATGGGACACAGTGGGCCGTGCTTGTTGCTGGATCCTATGGTTGGGGAAATTACAGACACCAGGTAAAAAGTAGTGGCATTGTATTACATATATAATATACGTCTCTGCCTGTATGTAGATCAAAGCTTTCAAATATTTCAAGAGTTGTAATACTTATAAGTTTAACTAATGGAGATCTTGTAAACTCGATCTTCTATTTGAGAAAATGTTGAACAATTGGACTGATAGAAAGCATATTTCTGTTGTACTGATACGATATAATTATGTGCAGTAAATTCATTCAAACAACGATTTTATGAATTTTTGATTTAAGTGTGTATGTATCCTCTTGTAAAACATTTTAGATTCCAGAATATATCAGATGATATTTTATTTATCGATTTCCATGACTTTGCAAACTGGTTGAATTTGTGTAGAGAAATTTCAAATACATGTATGTAGAATGTACAGTCAACACTACAATTCCTTGAATAAAACTGGAAGTCAACATTTCGATGTTCTAATGAATAATGAATATTTTCAACAAGATAAAGATTTTGTCATCACAGAGAGAGCAAATGAAGCTTATAGTGCATTGATATTGGATATTATAAGGATTTAGATTAAAGGTAAAGTTTGGGGATGGTGTAATGTGGGAATACAGTCTGAGTGAGTGAAATTATTTTTTGTTTACAATAAATATAATGATACCAGTAAATTTTCTCACTCCCACAACCTTCATATTCATGTATACAGTAACAAGTACAATGAAATCAGTTGTTTAATTATCAGGATGAAGTATAGACAAAATTAAATAGTATAGCAATTAAGTTTGTACAACTAGATTCACATATATGTTTTATTTGAAATTCTATACCAAGATATATTCTGAAGTCATTTTAACTTTTTTCCCCTTGTTTTTCAAGCTTTGAATCGTAATGAAAACATGTTACACTGTAATGCACACAGGGCCATCATCACATGACATACCTCAGGAATTGAGTGGGCGTTACACCTTTTATATGTGCTGTCACAGCACATATAAAAGGTGTGACGCCCACTGTGATGCCACTACATAAACATCCTGATGCCAATTTTATGCTTAAATAATACAGTTGTATATGCATCTTTGTGATGTGTTAATTCCAGTTCTAAAACATATAGAATAATAACTAGTCTAAGGCATAAGATATTTCATGGAAGCTTTATATGTACATATAAATGTACCTGTAAATATATAAACAACATAACTGGCAGTGGTATCAGGTATTAAAATATGTATCCGCAGGTGGGTGGTTCTTTTCCAGGTACTCCAGCTTTCCTCTGCTCCACCACTATAACCTAGCACATCCTTAACCCTTTCACCCCTACACACTTTAGTTAATTCTTCCATGCATTGATCTGGATGTGTCCATTTTGGTCTATGGTGGTGAAAGGGTTAAATAACATCAACTGTTAATACAACTAAATCACTAACAAACCAAACAGCATCATATATGTTAAAAAGGAAAAACACTTTATCTTTTTGAGCAAAGATTGTAAACTGAACTGTTTGTTATGTAGAGTCAGATCCCCCAATGAGTGATGGTTAGTTATCATGTTTATTTAAACTGGAGTAAGTTAATTTTCAAATTATATAAAGACACAATAAAAAACATGATAATCAATCATCACAAGTTTGAGGACATTTTCTCCCACAACATTCAGATATTATATCTAAAAAAAAATCATGTTTCTCTTGGAAATATGTGATTCCTGTTTCCAATGGGGGAAATAATTACCATGAACTGTGACATCAAAATGGAAGATGGCGTCCCAATTCAGCATTGTTACTTAATATCATAATTACCGGAAGAAGATTGACTTTAGAGTTAAATCTTGTCCAGGGTAATTAGTTGTTACTCACTACTGGGTAACCAAAAATGTTAACCAACTACTAGCAGGTTAATCCAATGAGTCCGAATCTATAGTGGTATGTGATAATGCTAATATTAATACTAATGCTTATAAATATGATTTCCATTTCATAAGAGACCTGTAAAGCACGTCTGCTAGATCTGACAATACCAGGAATTTACTTTTCATGAATATTAAATAAAATAATAAGGCCTCCCCATCTCCGGGAACTCTGGTTTCCTCCCACACAAAGACCCCCTGCACTCTTACATCCGGGCAAACAAGAATGATTAATATAAGTTGAATACCAGGTAACTTGTTTCATAATTGTTGTAAAATAAATAAAGTTTATCTATTTTAAAATATAGATCTTGGACTTGAGCAAGACTACATTCTCTTGTTATCTTAATTGTTTGATTACTCAAGTCCATTCCGTATATGTATACCTTTTATTTACGATAAATTGGAAACATTTACATGTTCCTGAAGAACCAATCGCTGTTATTCCCGATAGTAAAATGTCATGAGTGATGGAATATATACATGTAATACATCATCTTCACTTGCCAGGGGTTACTATCCGGATATGAATCCTTAGCTATTTATAATATACATGTTTATAAATTAGAGATGAAACTCAACCAACACTCCCATTCCCCTCCCCATCCCCAAAATCATTGGTGATTGAATATTGCTTTTCAGAATAATGAAAATTTCATGCACCTGGTTCTAGAAATAAAAATATAATAGAAATTGGAAATCAGGAATGATGAGTTTTAAGTTTAGAAATTAAAAAAAAAAATTTTTATTATTTATAAATAATAAAATTTGTTATAAGTTGTATAGATATTGACCTTTTAAGTTCTTTTAAATAAGTTGGTGTGCTATCCAATTTGCTCTACTTACAATATTTAATTTCTTTTGGCAGAAAGAATTATAGAAACTTAGTACAATAAAAAAAATATCAGATGAGGCCCACAGTAACTATTGCTGCACATATACCAATTAGCTACACTTGTTGATAAAATGTATATATCTTATTGACAACATTTATAAGTGTTTAAGTTTTCGCAATGAAATTTGTAAAATTCAGATATGAAGAGACGTGTATACAGGCCCCCTGTGCCTCTTTAAGACAGTAATCAAGAATCCTGACCTGTTAGTACTAAATGTATATGATAATGTATTCAAATACATAATTCAATTACATATATCTATATAACATACACTTGGTGGGTTTGGGAGCCTGGTACTATACTTAATAGCAGACTTGACCTTTGACATGCATAATAAATTAAGACCATATGTTAATTCCAAGACCATATGTTGACACAGGGAAATTCAATCTGTTTGATTATGTATAGATTACAAGGCTGGTGACTTGGATATAAGTGGAGCCATATAATGTTTGTTCCAAGCTCTGCCCGGTCCTGGGATTGTCTTTCCTAACCAGAACACATGACTATTAAAATCTTTATCTTATCAATGTATTTATTGAGTTATTCAAGTACTTTAGGGTCAGATTTTAAAGTATTTGTTAGCTTAAGGTAGTGTGATGAAAAAGTTCAGATTGTATATATTAAGAATGTATTTAAGCAATTTCCTCATTTTTTGTTTGTTTGTTTACACAAGATTGTACTTAAAATATACCTGTTATATACAGATATATATATACCTGTTGAGATGTAATGGTGAATTTTAGGAGTTTAAAAATAAAAGTAAGATAAATAAATTTAAGAAAATTGAGTTAATGTTGTTAAAGCTGTTCATGCTTTCGAAGATTGAACTATTGAAGTCTTGTGATGGCCAAGCCTTCCCTCACATGGTGTTTCATCATCTTGTTCTTAACAGCACTCATTGTTATGTACATGATTCAGAGTAAATTATTGTTTGTTAATAGTAATAGGGACACATGATTAAACAAGTTATAAACAAAAATATACATTCATTCATATTTCCACTGGGGTCTCCTGATTGGCTCTTAGAACTAAAAGGGAACATACAGGAATTTTGATTAAATAAAAAAAAATATAGGTTAAATGTCAAATGTCACATGTTGGAGTCGACTTAATTTAAGGGTTAAATGTTTACACAAAATATCATCAGTATAAATTTTATATATCGTAAGATTTACGTAAAAATCTCATCAATACATATATCATATATCATAAGATTCGCATATACACTAATATGCTGTTTGAGACACTGCCAGCAATGTGCAGTGGAGACTGCTGTACACAGTGAAGTAATTTCATTAAATTGATTGTGTTATAAAGAATGTAACATATTTAAATATTTTATATTTATTGCAATTAAAAGTATATTAATATATGTGTCCTTATATTCAACTTGGATATATATAAATCATTCGATACATCATTTGTATTAATAAAGTCGTTGGTTCAAAGTCACCTGATACTATATGCAGTGCTGCTGTAATAAGTTATGGCTTTTACAGAACTATAGCGTTATGAGCAAGTGATTTATTTGGTTGTATACATGTAACTCTTTCACCCCTATGTAACTTCAGTAGACTCTACCATGCATTGATCTGGATGAGTCCATTTTGGTCTACAGGCCACTGGTGAAAGCGATAAATAGAAATATGTGAGAAATGTGTAAACAGTTTTGTTTAGTCCCTTGCAATTTTTTTGTCTTTATTAATGAAAATCCCCCTAAGTTAACACGATTAATAGGAGATCACTGTTTGTGAATGATTTGGTCAAGGTCAAGCACATTGAATCTAAAGAAACTCATTGGTGCTGGTTCAAGCTAGTCAATCCTCATGGTCAATGATAATTACTAAAGGGTAGTTTTGCAAATATTATATTATGTGACATATTTTGACACATATTTTTCAAGTGATCGAAACTTGTCGCCACAGCAACAGACAGCACATATAGAAATTTGAATGTAGATGATCTGTATGATAGTCCTGAACTATCGCTTTCCAAGTGTTAATAGTCAAAACTATCACATGATAAGTGTTTGAGCGATATATTTCTTGTTTCTGTAATAATATATTTATTTTTCAAAATTAATTGGTCAGCGGTAACACTAATTGTGGTATTAATTACTAATTTATGAAGAGAAATTTAAAATTATGAATTAGTTATGCATTCATTATTAACTATAAATCATCAGTTATATTGATGAAGCTCTGTGTATTGAAAGTTTCCTGTAACTCTTGTTTTTTATTGTGTATGATCGGACCCCTGATCTCTATTTTCAGGCAGACGTGTGCCATGCCTACAATATTGTGCGTGGCCATGGCGTGCCAGAGGAACAGATCATTGTGATGATGTATGACGACATAGCCTACAACGAAGAGTAAGTTAAAGGGATATATATGCCATGACATACATCTGGACTATCTACAGTGACGATTACTGCGGTGGGAGTCAGAATCATTGTAGTGTGTCCCAAAATCTTGTACAATGTACTGTGACCTATGGAAACTGGTGCTTTGACAGGGTTTCAGCCACATTGTGGAACAGCTTACCATCTAATTCAGTATTAGAAAGTAAATGTTGTACGTGGATATTATTGTTGTTATTACTTTCTGAAATTTGTAACAGCCACAGTGACTTAGTGGATCAGGCATCTGATGTATTGTATGCAATCATGATCACAAACCCTTTTAATTACCGCTGGATCGCTTGTTGAACTCATTCACCCCTGAAGACACATTTGAACTCTTTCAAATCAAAGGTTGGAATAGTTCATTATAAAAGTTCAGGGGTGAATGAGTTAAGGTCTACTCTGGGTTGTCACCAGGTGCTAATAACCTCAGGTCATTAGTATTTTAGCTCACCTGCATGAAGGGTTAGTGAGTTTATGTCATGGAACATGGTTTGTCGTGCGACCATCTGTCAACTTTTCCTTTAAAACGTATTTTATTAGTCCTGAATGGTTAAGTGGATTCTAACTAAATTTGGTCTGGAACATTCTTTGTCTGAGGATACACGATTTGTATAAACAGTATATAGGTGCTATATTCTTCATGGGTGGGTAGGATATAAGAATTTGTTCCTTTGTTGAATTAGCACGAGTTTCCTAAGGCCCCACTACACCAGACTTTGACATTTTTATAGATAAATACAAGACATTTATCTAATCTGGGTTCTAGTATGCATTGAACGCCAAAAAATCAGGGAAAGTAAAAACAGAGGCTTAATAATTTTGTTAAATTTTTTGAAAATGTCTCTTGGAATTCAGTTCATGTGGGAGCTGTGTTGGGATGCCTCTGCACTGAATCTCCTTTAAATTCCTGGGGAAACATGAGTCTAACAAGACCCTACAACACTTATACACAGTGAAGTAATTATCTAATTAGGGAGTGTTGTACATGTTATCAATGTAATTAGTCAAGTTGATAAGCTCAACATGTAAATGATTAAGTGAGTAAGGAGATAAGAGTAATTTTAATAGCATGCTCTAATATTACAGTAATTAACACATATTACATAACACACTTAGTGAAGAGAGAATGGAAATTAGAAGTTATTCAAAAGTCTAGAAAATGGTAGCCCCGAAATGATTTTGACCATGTCATTGCCCTTTGATTTTACTTGACACCCACAGAGGAGGACAGAATTATTATAGCCATTTGATATGTAACATGAAAGGTCAAGGTCACCATTAAACATGACAGTACAAGGTCAACATAACTACTTACTAATTGACCTATGATTTATTTGAAGTCTTTATTTTCATGAAACTAATTTTACCTTGCAGCCGTTGCATATTCAGACTTTTAGGGGATTTGGCGAGCAAATGAGTGGTTTGTTTAATATGTTCAAATTTCTTTAATAGGAATCCCTACCCAGGGGAAATTATCAACCAGCCAGGTGGAGAGAATGTTTACAAAGGAGTCAAGATAGACTACAGAGGAAAGGTATGTCACTTAATTATTACATCACTAAGGTAAGTCTACAGAGGAAAGGTATGTCACTTCCTTGGTACATCACTAGGGTAAGTCTACAGAGGAAAGGTATGTCACTTCCTTGGTACATCACTAGGGTAAGTCTACATAGGAAAGGTATGTCACTTCATTATTACATCACTAGGGTAAGTCTACATAGGAAAGGTATGTCACTTCATTATTGCATAACTAAGGTAAGTCTACAGAGGAAAGGTATGTCACTTCCTCGTTAAATCACTAGGGTAAGTCTACATAGGAAAGGTATGTCACTTCATTATTACATCACTAGGGTAAGTCTACATAGGAAAGGTATGTCACTTCATTATTGCATCACTAGGGTAAGTCTACAGAGGAAAGGTATGTCACTTCATTATTACATCACTAGGGTAAGTCTACAGAGGAGGGTATGTCGCTTCCTCAAAAACAAATCTCGAGTAAACTAGAAAATGTCTGTGTAAGACATAAATGCCCCATGGACGGGATGGGACGCAACGGGACGTGACGTGACAGGAAGCTATGGGACGGACATTGGTATAACACTATATTCCCCCCTCCCCCATTTTATGGCCTTTGCATAAAGTTTGACCAAAATCCATGAAAGAATGAAGTTGCTAACTGTTGAAGTTGAATCAGTTGATGATGATTTTCTATAGCAAGTGTAATGTTGGCCTTAACCTTGGAACCCTGAAGCACAAGGATGTCCTAAGTATACTCATACTTGATCTTTGCATCAAGTTTGACCAAAATCTGTTAAAGAATGAAGTTGCTAAGTGTTTACATTTGATGATTTTCTATATAAAGCAACAGTGACCTTGGCCTTGACCTTGGAACCCTGAAACACAACGATGTCCCAAGTATACTCATACTTGACCTAAACATAAAGTTTGCCCAAAATCTGTTGAAGAATGAAGTTACTAAGTTTTGTGGGCAATTCTTATTTAGCAATTGAGGAAAGTACTTAACCAGCTTTAGTTGTGTAGTGAATTAGCTTGAAGTGTACAGTGAATTGTTATCATTTGTATGCCTTACTTGTAAAATGTTACCTGTTTTCTGCTCTGTAATTGGAACATCTGAAAATGGTTTTGGAGTTCTTTGAAAACTATAAATGTGTGAAATAGTCATTTTCCACACTTTAAATTTAAAATTCATATTTGAACAAGAATAAATTTATTTGATGTGTGTGAAAGTGATTTAATATATCAGATGTTCATTATCTGTAACTGAACTTTCTGTTTGATTAAAGGATGTCAACCCGAAAACATTTCTAAATGTTCTCCAAGGGAAGGAGGAAAACGTGAAGGGTGTTGGCAGTGGAAGGGTTCTGAAAAGGTGAGACAAAATTCTAACTTATCAATCAGAACAAAGTGTGATTTAATTATTCTAATGTTCATAAAAAAGTATTTCAGTGTTAGAATGTTCAGTAATTAGCAGACATTTTGTGTGGGTTCATAAATGTAGTTGAAATTCAGGGCTTTTTTTTTACTTATTTGGGAAATGGCCTTTTTCCCTTACTTTGGGAAGAATTTGCTGTATTGGGAAAGAAATTTTCAGGGGTAAACTGCAAATTTCGGGAATAAGGCTAAAATTTTAAATAACTTCAATTGGGAATGGGGCCCATTATCGGCCCTAGAAAGCCCTCAGAAAAAGCCCTGAAATTGAAATATAAAAATTAAAATTTTTCTTGTACATGTAATTTAGGTCTAAACTTATCTCAAGTTGTTTGTTTCCATGCTCCTTTCTAAGTCTCAGGATGTCGAAAATTTTAGGATACATATACTTATGGGAGATTATGTTTCTTTAAACATTACAGCAAAATGAATTATTAAGTTTTCATTTGATTTGCAGTAAATCTACTGATAATGTGTTTGTCAACTTTGTGGATCATGGAGCACCAGGCCTCATCGCCTTCCCCCACGAGTTTGTAAGCATTTCATTATTATAAACAACCCAGGTACATGTACTTAAGTCATTAAATCAAAGGAATTCTACCAGGACAAAGTGTTCCATTGGGCCTGACTTGCTCCTGTAGGCTTGTTAACATTGACTTGTAATCAGTCCATGGTCCTGATTTATTTAAACAAAGTCTTTGTGTGCCATGCCTCAACTCATTCACCCCTGAAGACACATTTGAACTCTTCTAATTCAAAGGTTGGAATAGTTCATTATGGAATTTCACACAATCTAATCTCTCCAGTAAAATTGCCTTATTTTATGGCGTAAAATTTGCAAGATCATTTAAGCTTTATAGGGGATTTCTGCAGTTCACATATTTTTGGGAGAGATTAATATTAATAATAATTCGGAGAATGAATTTTCATGAATATAATTTTCACAAATAATTATGGTCATTATCTAAATAATGTTCTGTAAATGATGAGGTATTGGATTCACAAAAGAAATCAACAGGTATTATTCTTGAAATGAAGTACACACAAAAACATTTTCTCAGGAATGTATATCTCTCCACAAGTTTCAACTGTAACAGTTTCTTCAGCTCATTGAGCTTTGTTGTACATGTATCACAGTATGTACTCTAAATTATCTGCCCTTGTTTCAGCTTCATGCCGTGGATTTGAATATTGCCCTGGACTGGATGCATGATAACAAGCAGTATCATCAGGTATGATTATGTGTGAATTCATAAGAATGGTTTTAAAATCTGAAAAAAAAGCCTGAATTGAAAATAAGACTGCTTATTACCAGGATGGGATAACTTGTA
>JAULCA010430856.1:0-11423 GCA_032360845.1 Crassadoma gigantea
TTAATTTTGTGCAACACTATATGGTTCAGATTACATACGTGGCAAAATAAACTGGAATGGTAACATCTGTCCTAAAAAAATCAGGATCCACGTGCACCCTTGGTCAGTTCTAAAGAAAGTATAATCAAAACTGTTGAACAAGGAAAAAGCATGACTAATAAAAATGAACGTTGAAATAATAAACTTTTTAACAATGAAAACAACCAAAACATCAGATGATGTATTCTTTCTTGTATTTTTCATGGAGCAACAAACATTTAATTACCCAAAGTTCTTGGCTTTATATATATATTTAATTTAAAACAAAAAGTGTACAGAATTTCAGAACTTCGGGTGGAGCCCGCAGGAATGGCTATCTTCTGCACTAATGCTATGGAAGGGAAGGAACTCGTATGGAAGTACCTATAAAGCTCTTAGTCGTTGTCGCAGGCAAACATTTATCAACTTATTTCGGTACTTTGCACTGTTATGATCGACCTGAAATTTTGCAAAGAGTTAAGTACATTCATATGATTTATATATCAGAAGAAAAATAAGAAAAAAATACATTAGTTCATTCACCCCTGAAGTTTCGTAATGGACTATTCTAACCTTTGAATTGGAAGACCTCAAATGTGTCTTCAGGGGTGAATGAGTTAACAAATTCCTGGGCATGCTAAAACCTACCTGGACACCCCCTGGACACTCAGACCTCCCTCATAAGCAAGATATAATCTATTTATCGACATATTTTGATACTTTGCCCTGATCAAACTGAAATTTTGCACACAGCTAGATATGTGAACATAGATAATGAATCAGAAGAAAAAAGTGAAATAAATCAAATAACGAATTCCTGGGCGCATGAAAACCACCCTGGACACTCATTCCTTCCTGGACACTCATTCCAACTTCGTAAGCATAATATTTATTGACGTAATTTGTTACTTTCTACTGTTAAGATTGACCTGAAATTTTGCATACACCTAGATAAATGCTTATTTTTAATGAATCGGAAGGAAAAAAGTAATAAAATGGATTAACGAATTCATGGGCGCACGGAGATTTCCCTGGACACTCATTCCTCTCAAATTGGCATATTTACCGACGTTTTTCGGTACTTTCTTTTGCTACAAACGTCATTAAATATTGCATACAGCTAGGTATGTATTAAATGTATGAATCAGAAGAATAAATGAAAAAAAAAAGTTAAATAACAAATTCCTGGGCGTGCGAAAACCTCCGTGGACACTCCCTGGACACTCATTCCTCCCTGGACACTCATTACGGTCACCCGGACTGGAGAGCCAACAGTCACGGATTCAAGCTCCAGCGACGGCACTATCTTTATCACTATTCCTCGTCTTATTACAAATTGGTGCTGTTAACCCTCCCCATTCAACGTGTATGAGAATCCTTGGCGGGGAGTCAAAGAACCTGGGTTAGTGGCTTATGGAACCTGCCAAAGAAACACACACACACACGCATAATATACAGATACACTGTTTTCTGTCTTTTTCCTTTGAGTATAAATACCGGTATTTTAATTCTGTCTGTTTGGAGTCGGATGAAACGCTGCACAACACTGTGTAATGGTCAATTGGTTGACAGAACAGTGAAAGATGTAGAGCTGTAGAGTGTTTGAAAAAAGGTGGGAATAGTGTAAAAGAAGTAGTTTAATTAGGTTACCTTACAAGCGTCAGCTGTGGGGAATATCTCTTTTAGCTCAGCGGTAAAGCATCGGGCTGGAGAGCCAAGCGTCACTGCATGGTTCAAGCCTTAGCGACGGCACTATCTTTATCGCTATGAAGTCATGATCATCCTACATGATCTATTTTATTATTGTTACATCTGCAGAATTACGAAACAGGAAGCTGGGGGTCCCTCAGGTTCAGTACCGGTGGAAAGCACAGAATTATCTTCCCTATCTACATATGTATTACCAATGGTGTACATGTGACATTGACCCTTCCTGTGTTGACATTGAGTTAGAACCTAAGAAAAGGGATCTGAGAATGTCAGTATTTACTGAAACAGCCAAGAGTTTTGGTTTGATCCCCTGGGGTGGAGGAAGAAAGAGTGATGTCTGGTAGGGTTTAAGTTGTTATCCCTCCGAAGGCACAGTGGTTTTCCCCTTTTGAATTTCTGCTATCACGAAAGCAATTAACATTTGTTCCCATAGTAGCGTGGTAATAAAAGCTCTACAGAACAATACTTTTGCTGTCGACAATGTACACAACATTTAGGCAATTTGTTATCACAAACCCAGATTCAGTTTATACTTTAGGTTTAGAACTGGTTCGGCTTTGGTTTCAAGACTGTGGTTTTAGATTTTTCTACTGTTCTAACAAATGTCTGGTTTAACACAAACAAAATGATGACGATGACACGGATGATATCCTCATGATAATGACGCACTAATGAAGCAGCCGTGATTACATATTTATATCAATAGAAAACTGTTAACATGACTGTCAAAAAACAACATGTGTACAATCTATCAATACTAATGAAAACAAAAACTAACCAAATAAACCACTATTTTAAAAAGGAAAGAAAACAATAATTTTTTTATAAATCACCTGCTGGAAGTGGCTGTCATATGTTTCTGTAATTTGATTCAGAAAGACTACTCAATGATCTTTGATTGTCAAATTAACAATATCAAAACAAAATTTTCAAAACTGCACATTTTTATTGAATTTTCAATATTTCACCTTGAACAAATTCATATAATTAACTAAATTTAGTTATTTAGGTATAATAGAAATGTTTGTGCAGCAGAGATGAATATTTAATCAGTCTATATCTTGAAAAATACTCTGCGTTCGTTACATTCTACCATCACACTTTCTATCGACACCATCTTTGGTTGGGAAACCAATTACAAAACCACACAAGGTTTGATCAGTATTCCAAATAATAAAAATATATAGTTTACAAAACCAGTTCGAAAATAAAACTAATTTTGTTATAACTAATTCACTTATAGATTTTTATTTACAGTATTTAATATTTAAATCTGTAAAGTCCTATTCTCCTTGAGTACAGATTTTGGGCATTACAAACCCAGTAGTCAGTCAGGGGCAACATTGGGGAAGGGAACTCAATAATTAATAATGTATAAACATAGGATCATAGAACCCCCCCCCCCAGTAAATTGTCATAGAAAAATTATTGTGTTAAAAACAAAATGACCTTTGAACATCTATTTATAACATTTTACAATGCAACTGGGAAAATCAGAACTTTTATCATAAAAACTGAAAAATTACATTTAGGCAGCTTTTATAAATCATCCACACAACAAGGTTGTCAATTTCTGTGAATTCCATCTTTTTCATAAAATTTAAGTAAAATCATAACAGGTAACTATTCAGGCCCTTTGAGCCTCTTGTTGTTTTGGGTTCAATGGAATTGTTGGTGTCTGACATTTGTTTATCATTGTTTAATTTTGTGTTTGTTCATTTTCAGACTTCAGCTGAATGTTGTGTGGTGTTCTGAGGATAAGAACACCAAATTCACTATTCATCTTGACTGCTGTGTTACCATTGCTGAGGACCTACCACACTGATGTCCCAAGTTGTAACTTGACCAGGCGATATAGATCCCTTGTTCCTGCACTGACTCAAACTGACCAGTACTGTTCTGTCATTGCTATGATGACAGCCAAATCGGTGGTCACATCTGTCCTTAGCGTGGAGCAAGATGAGGGCGTGGGTGCTCGTGTACGCAGGAGTGTTGGGCGTGCGGAGGTCAGTAAATTTCATGTTCATTAGAAATACAGTTCAATGAGATTACATGTATCAGAAATCATTATAATATAGGGCAGGTAAACATACATGTACAGTCTTTAAGAGATGAAAGGGTTTTGATAATTGACACTTTTCAAATCCTTGAATCATCCTCTCAAGTTTTGTGTCATACTCAGTCTCCTAGATGATTATCATTAAAAGACATATTTGTTCACAGTTGCGAAATCTTGATCCATTCCTGATGCTGGATGAGTTTAAAGACAAACAACCTGGAGGATTCCCAGATCATCCCCATAGAGGATTCGAAACTGTAAGTTATCTAAACCAGGCCCTCCCCCCCCCCCAAAAAATGAACTTGGCCTCCTCTGTTTTCTATTCTCTTTAATATTTACCTAATAGAATGGCCCCTGTCATTTTTGATATTGACAAAATAATTCTGAAAATAGCCCTTTGCTCTCATCTCCCAGGATTTTACATGGTTACAACATATCACATCTAACCATGTAAGCAGTTTTAAGCACCCTGTGTTATTTTCATATGAAGAACACTCCCTGTTGCCACGGTCAGTCGATTAGAGCTCCTGTTTACGTTGCATTCTTCCTATTCTGTTTCATTTCCACCTGTATGTTACTTTCAGGTAACCTACATCCTGAAGGGCGCCATCAGACATGAGGACTTCTGTGGTCACGCAGGTACTATTAACGAAGGAGACCTACAGGTAAGTGTACATGTATAGCCATGACATGTATCCTGACTGTGAATGTAGACGTGATGGGTGATTTTTTCAATTTAGTGAGCCTCTGGCGAGCTAAAATAAAACATTTGTGACAAGTTTCATTTTCATATGAATGGTAACAAGTGTGATATAAGATCCTTTTTATCACATACACAAGATTTGCGGCATTTATTTGTGTAAAACAACAATTTTCATGCAACCTTGAAATGTAAAAAGTCGCCATTTTGACTCCAGTGTATCAATATGTGACGTCATGTACTTGTCATTAGCATAGAGTGTCAAAGATTACACTTCTAATTACCACACCTGGAGTATGGTAATTAGAAGTGTAATCTTTGACACTCTATGCTAATGACATCATGTTTGATGACCAGGCTGGATGTGCTGCCTTATTGTATGTGACAAAGATGTACCGGAAATATCCATTTATTCTACCATCACTTTACCAGCATCTGACTTGATATTTCGTGGATGAAAAAAAAGTTAAAAAAGGGAATTTACTGACAAAATATTTCACAGTAAAGTCTGAAAAAAATGCAAATAATAGGATATCATTTCTTCATGTCAAGGCTGTTCATCTGAAGTGATTTGATCAAATTAATTATAAGCATCTAACGAAGACCAGGTCATTCAGAATCAGAAATATACAACATATCTAGTTGATGATTTCAATAGAATGACCTTGCCCTAGTTACAAGGAGTGGTGCCTCATTGTATAGCTTATGCTATGGATTATGATTTATATCTTTAATAACTTGTACATTGAGTTGTTTTAGAGGAAAACTTAACAGAATAACCTTTTTTTAGCTTGTTATGTCTCAATGAATGACCACCACCTTTTAATGTTTTTTTACACTATGTCATATGACTTATAGATTAATGATAACCTTGACCTTGTCATACTTTAAAGGGCACATATAGACTGACCTTGACCTTCTGTTGCAGTTGATGATTGCCATGTTTTAACATTTTAACCAATGAAACATAATTGAAATAATGTTTTGGGGAGGTGGATAGACATACATGTACATTGACCCTGTAGCAGTGAACATTGACCCCTGTAGCAGTGGAAATCAACCCCTGTAGCAGTGGACATCGACCCTGTAGCAGTTAACATCGACCCCTGAAGCAGTGAATACCGACCCCTGTAGCAGTGGACATCGACCCCTGTAGCAGTGAACACCGACCCCTGTAGCCGTGGACATCGACCCCTGTAGCAGTGGATGATTTTAATCTTTTACTTGTTGTGAGACTTTGTTTATGGTTAATAACTTTGACCTTGACCTGATTTATTGAAGAATTTCTGGGTTTTTTTTCTGTTTTAGTGGATGACCGCCGGCCGAGGTATAGTCCACTGTGAGATGCCATGGGGAATTTACTGACAAAATATTTCACAGTAAAGTCTGAAAAAAATTCAAATAATAGGATATCATTTCTTCATGTCAAGGCTGTTCATCTGAAGTGATTTGATCAAATTAATTATAAGCATCTAACGAAGACCAGGTCATTCAGAATCAGAAATATACAACATATCTAGTTGATGATTTCAATAGAATGACCTTGCCCTAGTTACAAGGAGTGGTGCCTCATTGTATAGCTTATGCTATGGATTATGATTTATATCTTTAATAACTTGTACATTGAGTTGTTTTAGAGGAAAACTTAACAGAATAACCTTTTTTTAGCTTGTTATGTCTCAATGAATGACCACCACCTTTTAATGTTTTTTTACACTATGTCATATGACTTATAGATTAATGATAACCTTGACCTTGTCATACTTTAAAGGGCACATATAGACTGACCTTGACCTTCTGTTGCAGTTGATGATTGCCATGTTTTAACATTTTAACCAATGAAACATAATTGAAATAATGTTTTGGGGAGGTGGATAGACATACATGTACATTGACCCTGTAGCAGTGAACATTGACCCCTGTAGCAGTGGAAATCAACCCCTGTAGCAGTGGACATCGACCCTGTAGCAGTTAACATCGACCCCTGAAGCAGTGAATACCGACCCCTGTAGCAGTGGACATCGACCCCTGTAGCAGTGAACACCGACCCCTGTAGCCGTGGACATCGACCCCTGTAGCAGTGGATGATTTTAATCTTTTACTTGTTGTGAGACTTTGTTTATGGTTAATAACTTTGACCTTGACCTGATTTATTGAAGAATTTCTGGGTTTTTTTTCTGTTTTAGTGGATGACCGCCGGCCGAGGTATAGTCCACTGTGAGATGCCATGGGGAGAAGGAATTACCCATGGCCTCCAGTTGTGGGTCAACCTGTCTGCTAAAAACAAAATGATCAAGCCAGCCTATCAAGAACTACTTGATAAAGACATTCCTCGGACCACCAAGGACGGGGTCAATGTCAAGGTCATTGCTGGAGAAGCTTTTGGCATTAAGGTATACAATTTTGTGTCTTTTCATCCTTTGGTATTGGTCAAAATGTTGAAGTGCAATATTTTGACAAAGATCTATTACTTAGCAGAATTGATTACCATACTTCCTCAAAGAGGTAGGATTGTCATGATCTTCAAAATCATTTTCTGTACAAATCTCAAACACGAGGACAGCTCAGGACAGCTAGTTATGTTGAGTTTAGATTTATTCAATTTTATGTACATTATTATTTAAAGATTAAACTGATAACCAAAAAGTAATAAAATGGTTTGTCCTAGCTTTGATATAAGTATAAGACCAATGATTAGAATTATTGGTTTGATGGAACACTACCATCACAGAGCTTTAACTCAATATTAATGTTATTTGTTATAACTAATTCTATAGTTCATGTAAGTTTCCAGTGATATTTCAGTTCTTCTATGATATCAGAACATGAAGATATCCTAGTTTTTATCAGAGATTTCTGAAGGGTCAATGTTTTCGTGCTCACGGAAATTTCCCTTTAGCTCAACTTGTAGAACAGCGCTCTGGGAAACTGGAGGGCACTGGTTTTATATGGTGTAACCACACTTCTCACTCTCCCGTTACAGTAGTGAATTATTTCTTTTTGAGTATTGAATTTATTCTTGTCCACAGTCTCCTGTGTACACACGTACCCCAACTATGTACCTCGATTTCAAAATGGATCCTGGCACAAAATTAGCCCAGCCAATACCAAAGGGGTTCACATCATTCTTGTACATCTTACAAGGAACTGGACACTTTGGTGAGTCTGTGATTACTGTATTAAACTGTTGTTATTATGTTCCTGAACATAATTCCTACATACTCAAGGACATCTTGTGTCCAAAATACTGTAATAAAATACTGTTACTGGGAAATTAACCCTTTCACCACTGTGGATCATAATTGACTCATCCAGATCAAAGCCTGGAAGAGTTTACTAAAGTTCAATAGGGGTGAAAGGGTTAATTCTAAGCCTCAATAAATTATTTTTCTTCATTGTAAAAGTTTAGATCTGTCCAGTGTTTTAAGTCCATAGTGGTAATAAAAAGTATGGTACATGTGAACCTGACATCAGGGAAAACATGCTCTTAAAATAATTGCATTATTTATCTAGTGGTGGGAAACGATTTGGTTCAGTCAGATTCCTATGTGTAGTTGAAGAGATACAATGGCCATGTTTCTTGTCTTTTTAATGCATGTACCTCCCTTGTTTTTGCTCTAGAGTACAAGACACTCCAATATTTCCACGTTTTAATGGTGCAGAATTGTTTATTGATAATTTCTTTATGATTACATGTATAAGCCTATATAAAGGGGCAAGTTTTTTTATGAATGATTGTTTTTTTTTTCTCTTTTTTGTCCTGTAGGGGACAGTGCACACCAGAAGGAGGTTGACGCCCACCATACTGTAGTACTGAGTAAGGAGGGGGACCAATTAGAAGCCTACAATAAGGTAGTAATCGAAATCATTTCCATTTTCATAATCAATTACCGGTGGCACAATACTGATTGATTATTGATTAACCAGGTAATTGGTTTTAAAGGTAAATTTTAGATAAATTTTAACTGCGTGTTTTTCTTGTAAAAATGAAGTAACTTTTGAAAGATTTTTTTTATTAAACATCAAGTTTTAAAGTCAACCTATTTTCAAAGTTAATTTTCAATGCAAATTTTATATTGACCAGACTCATATTTTATTACCAGAATAAACAATTTCGTGGTGATAATTATCTTAGTTTAAGTCAAAAGGCTAAAATTATAACGGTGTTTTAAGAAATATATATAAGGCAAAACTTGTCATGTTTTAGGGTAAAGAGATGCTCCATTTTGTTTTGGTCGGAGGGGAGCCGCTGAACGAACCAATAGTCCAACATGGTGAGACTTTTATCTTTTTAATTTCAAAAAATCAAATATTTGCAATTTTTATAGTTCTCTGTTTAATCTCTGACAATTGAGAGATTGGAGAAGAACATATAAGTCTAAATTAATCTTTACCTTAACCTTCGTCAAATATAGGGGAATAACAACAAATAAATAATTGTAAAACATTTTATTTACGAACAGTTGCCTTTGCCCTTTAATTGAACTGCACATACAAATCAACACAATTCAGTTGGATGCATATTTATGAAAAAACCTTAAATCTATTTACAAATCAAAGAACTGATGCTAAGTGATGTCAAGAAAAGAACTGAAGCTAGATGGCCACCTAGCAGGTAGTAAGTTAGAACTGTTCCCCCTGACTACGCACACATATGGAAGGAAACATTGTGTTATCTCTACTATCCAACAAAGGAAATAACATGAAATATATTTCATTTCTATATCAAAGTTTTACTTATACAGAGACAATATACATATTAAATAGGCCGCAATGTTTCAAGATGGACTGGATCCTTTGTCTAGTTATGACTGAGTGAGACGCTCAGCTTCACAAAGGGACTACATTTAAAGCACACATTATTTGTGTAAAAAGTGAAACTTTAATATTAATATTTCCAAACTGATGAATTTTATTGACTATATTTCAATTCTGTGCAAATGGTCTGGGTTTTAATTAACTCATTCACCCCTGAAATTTCATAATGAACTATTCCAAGCTTTGAATTTGCGGAGTTCAAATGTGCCTTAAAGGTTGAATAAGTTAATGTAAAACTTCATTATAAAGCAATTTTATATTCCAAGTGTTATTTTGGCATTACATAAATGTTTGGCAATTTATCAAGGAGTAGGAATTAAGTTATCATTGAGTAGAAATAAAGAGAGGTTGATGATACATGGGGCAGTGTATCTAGGTTTCACTCATTCACCCCTAAAATTTCTTAATGAACTATACCAACTTTTGAATTGGATGAGTTCAAATGTGTCTTCAGGGGTGAATGAGATAAATGTAAAGTGGCTGTGGTGAAACTTTGACAAAAAAAGGTTTTAAAAAAATTCAGCTCTTTATTTATTACATGTCTTTATTAGCTAAACGTGTAAATTGTTGATGGGCTGTGAAACAATACAAAAAAATAAAAAATAAAATCATGTGGCTACAAAAAATCTAATTAAAAATCTGAGTTGTACCTATGTAATGCTCAGATTTCAACAGATCCTGACCCTATCAAATACCTAACTTTCAATATAGATTTGTTTGTTTTTAATTTTAAGTTTAAGTGCAAATACATTTCTACAAGTCAAGACCTGTTTTTTTTTTCTGTACTGCTCAATTTGCAACAGACATGAGAATTTTTACCTCATCTCTGGCCATCATTTTTAGGTCCATTTGTGATGAATACCAACCAACAAATACAGCAGGCTATAGATGATTACAGACAGGGTAAAAACGGATTTGATGGGGTCAGAACTTGGCAGTCAGAATACGTGAAGAAGCGGAGAGGCCAGCACTAAAATACATGTGGGTCATGTTTGTTATCAGATCTATAGTGACTGTAACAGACCTGAACTGGGTTGAGTGTCGGTGACCACGTACCTCAATTGCAAGAATGTCCGTCTAAGAGGTCAGAGGGTCCAAGGTCTGGCTTTGCATTTTTAGCTCACCTGGTCTGAAGGACCATGGTGAGCTTATGATGTACCGCTCACCTGGTCCCAAGGACCACGGTGAGCTTATGGCGTACTGTAGCGTCTGTCGTCCGTCCGTCAACTTTTCCTTTAAAACGCTACCAGTCCTGAAAGGCCAAGCAGAATTTTACCGAATTTAATCTGAAGCATCCTTGGGGGAAGAGGAACAAATTTTGTATAAACTGTGGATCTGGCCCCCCTTGGAGCTGAGATATTGTGCCCGATAGGGGAAACATAGCAAATTGTTTAAAAATCCTTCTTCTTCTGTAGTAATGAGATTTGTTCCATATTTGGTCTGAAGCATCCTTGGGTGAAGGGGAACCAATTTATTTACAAACCGTAGGTCTTGCCTCCCAGGGGCTTGAGGGGCGGGGCCCAATAGGGGAAACATAGCAAATTCTTTAAAATCCTTCTTCTTCTGTAGGAATGAAAGGATTTGTTCCATATTTAGTCTGAAGCATCTTTGGGTGAAGGGGAACCAATTTTGTATAAACCATGGATCTGGCCACCCAGTGGCCTGAGGGGTGGGGCCCAATAGGGGAAATATAGCAAATTATTCTTTAAAATCCTTCTACTTCTGTAGGAACGGAAGGATTTAGTCCATATTTGGTGTGAAGCATCCTTGGATGAATTGGAACCAATTTTGAATAAACGGTGTGTCTGGTCCCACCCTTTGAGACATAATCCCTGGGTCATAACTTTAAAATGATTGAGATCCCCACCCCAAAACTATATATACAAATGCTGGGCATAAAGAGACAAATGCAGTCATGATATTAGTATTGATCCTGGAGTCTGGCCCCAACCTTTGGGACCTAGTTTTTGATTAACAGCTTGGAAACAGTTGATATCCCCACAAAATAACCATATCCAATTGCTGGGCATGAAAAATCTTTTACAGATTGCTACAAGGATTGGCATAGGGGTTTGGCCTATTCCCTTGAATCTCATTTGGAGAATATTTTGCCATAAT
>JAULCA010430878.1:6307-42263 GCA_032360845.1 Crassadoma gigantea
ACACCTTCAGTAGTCAATATAGTTATAACTAAATCCCTATCAACACCATCAGTAGTCAATATAGTTATAACTAAATTTATATCAACACCTTCAGTAGTCAATATAGCCAAAACTAAATCCCTATCAACACCTTCAGCAGTGAATTTAGTCATAACTAAATCTCTATCAACACCTAGCTGCTACAAAAACATCAAAAACACTTTTGAAATGAAGAAACCATGTAGAGATGTATGAAAATTATAATTTATTAATGCCTTTTTTTTGTATTTCAGAATATACTACATTTGTCTTGCCAACTGCAAGTATGATGTTGGTATGTATCCATTTTATTTTTGAAAATTTTGTTTATATTCAATGAATTAAGTGCTATTGGCAATTTTCTTCTTCTTCCTTTTGATTTTGATTTTATGAATTGAAAGTTGTTCTCTGCATAACAAAAATACAGATGATCCTCAGTATCCTTGATTGGAGATTAATATAACTCTGCCATACTTTTCTGAAAAGAGAAGCTTAAAGTTGTCTCATAAACGTTATTTAACAGTACATTAAGGATGAATAAAAAGGTTTGATGGTAAACTTTCACAGTATAGAAGGTGTCTCGTAAGTTTGGTTTGTTTAATTTTCATTTTTTTAAAGGAGTAAAATATTTGATTTTTGACTTTTATAGTAGGAAAGGTGTCTGGTAAGTTTGGTTGATTCAATTCATTATGTTAAAGGAGTAAAATGTTTGATTTTGACTTTTACAGTACGGAAGGTGTCTCGTAAGTTTGGCTTTAAAGAAGTTGGTGAAGATGAGGACTGGACGCTGTACTGGACAGACTACTCGGTGGCATTGGAGCGGGTCATGGACATGAAAAAATACCAGGTATAATGAGACGACACATTTGTCTGTATATCGTAGGTGTGCCCTCAGTGTTTTAGTATAATACCTAAACATCAATGAAAGATTACAAATTGAAAAGTCTAAATATTTAGGCAATCACAGGTTTTAAAAAGAGCTAAAAAAAGCAATTAACTGAAGAATTTACTCATAGTAATATATCATCATATTTAATACAGCTACGATCAACCTTGACATTACTGTTTCAATAGCATTTGAAATAATTTGAATAATATTTAATTTACTTTTAACTATAGGTTTTGATTCAGATTTTATTTATGTTTTCAGAAAATTAATCATTTTCCCGGGATGAGTGAAATTTGTCGAAAAGACATGTTGGCAAGAAACATGAATAGAATGTTGAAATTGTTTCCCAAAGAATACAACGTCTTCCCGAAAACCTGGTGCCTTCCTGCTGAGTAAGTTTATAATGGTCTCGCTAATTTAAGACTTAAGGGAAATACACTAGTTTATTAACAGCTATGAACTGCAATAGAAAGCAAACCTGAATTACAGAAAAATTGCAAGAAGCATACTCTTAAGTTGATATGCTACAAGTTATACTGTAACTGTATTTGGGTTAAGTCCCTTAAGAATTGATGTTACCTCACACTTTATACCTGTGATTTGACATCATTTGTGTTTTAGTAATATCCCTTGTCAGTATATACTACTGTAAACATTACACCTATGATTTTGGGTAAAAGATGTCTTTCTTAGGGATATATGCTATCTAACATTTTATAACTATGGGTTATCTCCCGTTGAAAAGTTTGATAATCACCATCATAGAATTCAGAATTTAGTGTATAGTCAATATGTGCATTCTTGTACTGTAAAGGATGGTCATTAATTAATTCTGACCAAGCCCAACTTGAAATTCTGTACCCTTTCACCCCTGTGTAACTTTAATAGACTCTACCATGTATTGATATTGATGAGTCCATTATGGTTTACAGTAGTAAAAGGGTCAAAAACATTTTATTTTTAGGATGGAACTCTTCTGTAAAGAAAAATGTGTGCTAGTAAGGTAACATGCACCCTTAAGATGTCATAATATAAATGCGAAACTTTCAAGGTTTATAGGAAGTGGAATAATAATGGTGTCCTTCCTTAAAAACCAAAACATTTGCAATAGGATGATTAAATTTGTGAAATTAATTCGTGTATAACTGAAACATCTCATCTACTGCAGTCATGGTGATTTCCTGGCATACACACGGCAGAAGAAAAACAAGACCTACATCCTGAAGCCTGAGACTGGTTGTCAGGGGAAGGGCATCTGGGTAACGAAGAATCCCAAGGAAATCAAACCCCACGAACATATGATATGTCAGCAATATATGTGTAAGGTAATTATACAAGAAAATGAAATATTTCAGGTACAAGACTACACTTCAAAAACTGCTGGACAGCTTTCAAACAAAATTCTCCAAAAGTCCTGAAACTTACGGATTCTGAACTAAATGTGTTTTAAAAATAAAATTCCACTTGCTGCAG
Organism: Crassadoma gigantea; assembly: GCA_032360845.1. Lineage (NCBI taxonomy): Eukaryota > Metazoa > Mollusca > Bivalvia > Pectinida > Pectinidae > Crassadoma > Crassadoma gigantea. The sequence goes on from JAULCA010430878.1 coordinate 8,688, forward strand.
AATAGGAAAAGAAAATATTAAAAGAATGGCTTAATTTTAATTACATTTTTCTACGTAACAAATTGTTTTTAATTTTAATTCTTTATTTGACTTTTCAATTAAAATGTAATAAAATACTACCTACCCAATTGAATAATTCCCACAGGTCAACCATGCTATTTGCCCCCCTCCCCGGAGATAAAGATTGGAGGGGCTTGTTGTTTATTTTATATGATGAATATCAATATGACATTGTTTCTTTTTCTCTTCAGCCTCTGTTACTAGATGGATTTAAGTTTGATCTAAGAATCTATGTCCTAGTCACCTCCTGCGATCCACTGAGGATATTCCTCTTCAAAGATGGCCTGGCTCGGTTTGCGACCAACAAATATAATGAACCAACCAACAGCAATATTGTAAGTCACAATTCCTACAGTGTGTTTGATAAGAAAAAATAAGGTACTGATTACGGCATTCTGATTTAACCCTTTCACCACTATAGACCATAATGAACTCATCCATATCAATGCATGTTGAGTCTACTGAAGTTACATAGGTATAAAAATTTCAAATATTGAAAGGGATAGCAGTGATGCAGTGGTTAAGGCATCTGTCATTCTACTACCACTAGCCCCCCACCACTTGGTAGCGGGTTTGAGGCCTACGTGGGGCAGTCGCCAGGTACTGGCCGTAGGTCGGTGGTTTTTCTCTGGAAATTTCAGCTTTCTTCCACCAAAATTTGGCATGTCCTGAAATGACCATAGCTGTTAATAGGACGTAAATCACAAACAAACCAAACCAAATATTGAAATATTTGCAATATGATTGTAGATATTGAATTATTAAGTAAGATTATGGCTGAGAAAATATAAAAAAAAAAGCTCAAACATAATCTGTAATGCTTCAAGATTCTTTTCTGTAACAACATATATACCAAGAAGTGTCAATCAGTCCCTGCATATACATGTAGTAAAATTCATATTAACACAGTATTCATAACATCCTTCACCATTGAATTTCTACCCATTACATTGATAGTGAAAATGTAGAAGCTTTAGGTGCAGCAAATCTTTCCCCTATACAGAGCCATGTGAAATTTATTGGTTTTGATGGAGTGTTATTATTTGTTACAGGATAATGTTTTCATGCATTTAACGAACTATGCCATCAACAAACACAGTACAGATTTCATCAGGGACGACGAGGCAGGAAGTAAAAGGTAACTTGTCATAAAGTCGTACAGAGCATCGTAAATTACTTGATTTTTGTGAGACATTTTTGCATTCGTTTTTGAAGAGAGGCAATCTTAGATTCAAATACAGTGTATATCTTACTGATGTTTAGCTGAGAACATTTAAACAAGAGATAAATTCATCTGTTTTTACTCTTTTCCGAAATTATATGTTTTTTATCTGTGGCTTGTTTCAAAGTTAAGTTGACTCCGATGAAGTTATTAATATTAATTTATTTTTTGATACATCTTCAATATCCTTTACCAATTTAGCAAATGTAGGTCGCTGTGACCTATATATTCCACTTCATTGACTTTGGTTAGATCTTTGTTTAGCTCCATTTCTTTGGTTAGAGTTTGAATTAGACTAGATTTTCTTCTAAGTAGAAGTGGTAGAAAATGTTTGTTTTATAAAAGTGTTTCTGTTTTATTTATTTATTTATTTTATCAAACAGGAGAATCAGTACTGTGGACAGATACATGCGTGGAAAGGGATATGACATTGATAAAATGTGGAATGACATTGATGATGTCATAATAAAGACTCTTATATCTGCTCATTCTGTTCTCAAACACAACTACCGCACATGTTTCCCGAATCACGTGAAAGGCAGCGCCTGCTTCGAGATCCTCGGATTTGATGTTCTGCTAGATAGGAAGTTACGACCCTCAATACTTGAGGTAAAACATCAGTGGTGTATACTTACTTAAAACAGATACGCTACCTTATGCCATGCTTTCATAAGGATGATAGCTCTGACTTAACACACAGGCATAATAAGTCAGCATATATCCTTAAGAAGATATCCTGCCTTACACCCTATATATGTGAAATATGTTAGAGTGACTTCCCTTAGTTTTAAAAAAACACTTATAACCCAGAATTATGTTCTTGTTTTTAATCCTTACATTTGAACATGTTAACAATTGATAGAGACAGTTCTGATAACTAATTCATAATATTGTCCTTATTTTTTTTTACCTTTGACCATTGACCGAAGACCTCGTTTCCAGTTCTATTCATTTGACCTTGACCTTTGACCTAAGGCATATAATTTGATGTCCTATGCATCCTTTTTCTGTATAATTTTTTATTACACAAGTTTAGCTTATTGTGTTCAAAGTTTGAATCTGTCCTTATTTGATCTTGGCTTTTTTAAGGATGTTAAATTGTTCACCCCTGAAATTTCATAATGAACTATTCAAACCTATGAATTGGAAGAGGTCAAATGTGTCCTCAGCAGTGAATTTCTTAAACTCCAAACAAACCATGCCATGTTTGAATACTGAGACTAGCCAAATGTATATTATTTATGATGCAGAAATTGAAGCATGATGGTCATACTGAAAGTAACCGCAGGAGTACTAACGTAAATGATAATCTGTAACATCAAATTTTTATTGAATTAATTTTCAGGTGAATCATTCTCCTAGTTTCAACACAGACTCGGAGCTGGACAGGGAAATCAAAGGTGCTTTGGTGTGGGATACACTCAACTTAGTCAATTTTGGTGCTTGTGATCGCCGTAGGTGTATTGAAGAAGAAAAACGGCGAATTAAGGAGAGGCTTCTGGGAAGAGGCGTGAAGAAGGAAACCAAGTAAGTGACTGAACAAAACAAGGAAATTAATTTGTGTATATTTGATAAAAATATAATTAAGGTATTGGTAATTATTATCAGTATTCTCACTAGGTTTGGAAGTAAATAGTTGACTTTGAAGGAATTGACAGTCGAATGATAATACTGACCTTTGCTTATTTTGCTAGCATTGTACAATTCTAGCACTGCCAAACCTAGTACTCATTTACAGCTGAGTAGACTGGAACAAGCGGAGTAAAGTATCTTGCTCAAAGATACAACACAGTACCATGTCGTGACTTGCACCCACAACCCTTTGGTCATGAGCCCGGCGTCCTTCCACTAGAATACCATGCCTCATCATCAACTAAATGATTTAATTCCTTATAGTTTAGACCTTAGACATGTATTCTTTCAACATAATTTTGACATTAAATGAACAAATTGTTGGTTGTTTAACTATTAGAAATAAATGAATTATTTGTATTTAGAAACCTTCAACCTGATGTATGATCTGAAACCAGTAAACACCTAATAAGGAAATCAAACCTCAATATTTGCAGAAAATGTTAGAATGGAAGTTTATTGATGTTGGTATTTTGATAATTCTGTTGTTTTTTGTTTTTTTTTAATTTTTGTTCGCAACACACGATCACATACCTACAATGTAGATATTTTAACTACTACTGAAGGTGTTGATAGGGATAACCTTGTGTCCTTTGACCTTTCGGACATATGATCTCAGTAATGAGTCCAAATTGTGATTGTTAGGAAACATGAGGAAACATTTCGATTTAAGTATATGACTGTTTAGTTACTTACTCCTGGTCAACTGACTGGTAAATACTCCACTACGTGTTTATAGGGAGGAGCTGGAATTGGCTCAGGCTCAGTATCTGGAGACATTGGAGAGGTACGAGAATGGACACCTCGGAAATTTCCGGCGGATCTATCCAGCGCCTGGGTGGGAGAAGTATGACAAGTTTTTCCACAGTAGCGGGACTCTGTTTCAGGAAACTGCTGCCTTCAAAGCCAGAAGTGAATTAGCAAGGTATGCTACACTCCTGAATAATCTATCAGTTAATTACCTGAAAAGAAAAATATAAAATATGGGTCACAAAATGGTTTTATGCAGAAAAGGTAAACAAAAATAATCATATTTTGATCAATAATTTTCAAAAAATTGAATTTGAAAACTTGACTTAACATATTTCTATGCTAAATGAATTCTGAAACAAACGATGCCTATGTTCCTATAGCTAGTACAGTTGGTAACCTGTAAAAGGGACATCATTTAATGGTAATGTTGTGAATGCACTCTAAGTTCTTCATTTTCGATAAAGGATCCCCATGCCACTGTTAAAAACTGTATAACTACACATTGGAAACGTTTATCTGGCATTACTCTATCTTCAATGAATTATTTATGAAAAAAAACAATACTTTTTAATGAAAAAGATGTAATAAACAAAAGAAGACTCCACAGCTTTGTTCTTAGTATAAACTTGTAATCGAGCCAGAGAAGGATTTGATACCTGGCTGAATTTCAATTAATCAAAGTGATTTACTCATGATCATACCTGACATAATTTTTGACCAATTGATTTAGACAACAGAGGGACGAAATCGCCCGGAAAAAAGAAAAGTTAGAATCCATGTTAAAAGGAAAGAAAGGAAACACAACTGGTCTACGGCCGGAGAGTCCGAACAGTCGCAGACGACGAACACTGAGACGAACGACCATGCCTTCCCGACGTCTCCTTAGCTCACGTAATAGTCTAGAGGTCAGTACTGTTGGTCCCTCGTAAACCCATCTAACAGTCAGGAAGTCAGTGTTAATGATAAACAATACAGTAACCTGGGGCCTGTTCGTTTTAGGGGAACAACCGGTTTGACTGTTTATAAATGTAACAATTTCGGGTATAAATCCTAGCGGACCTGCATATGTTTATGCAGGCCTTGCAAGGCTTTGTCAAGGCTCGACTGAAAGCAGCATCAGATTGCTAGGTCCGACCTTAATTAATAAACGAACAACTGTGGTCTGACCGGTTTGACCATTTACACGAAAGCGGCCCTGTGTTGGTTATCACAGGGAGGTAACTCCAACAACAAGAATTACAGCTTTCACGACAGAAAGTTAAGATTTTATCTGATTGGTTACTTACGATGTCTCAATTGTCCAGCCACTTTGTTCAAACTTCAAGTGAATTCTGTGCCCTGAAACATGATTATTTAGACAATTTTGAATTTTTGAATGAAAAAAGATAAATTTGTACCATGGACAACTGACTTGATAGTCAGACAACCCAATTAGTAATAACTGGATTTACGAGGCAAAAGTCAGCTACTCGGTTAATTTCATCACTCATTGAAAAATTCAACCATATTTCTCCTGCAATTAGTCCAGGGGTCAGCACATTAAGTCTGATTCATTGTAGAGTGAGGTTTTAACCAGACAAAGAAATGATATTTTGGATTTTCACTGAACTGTATTGGACGTGGGTGGGCTAATCACCAGCCATTAGCATATTGTCGTATAAATACGATAATTGGAACTCTCCTTCTGTAAAACCATGTATAATATCAGTTATGCTTACCTCATCAGGTAATGGGCAGTGAATCTTCACGTCAGGTGTATGACGAACCACTGGACACGTCAAAGCCGATGGACATCCTAGAAGAAGAGGAGTTAGAGAGAATCAGTGGCCTTTTACAACGTGATAATTTGGTTCGTGGTCTCGGCATCGTGGAGCATGTGTATCGCCTCCTACACTGTACACCCGGTACGATGGGGGTCCTGAAAACTGACTCTCGTGCTCTTCCTCCTCCCCTGGTACGTATCTCCGATATCATATTACAATCGTAATTTATCGGTATCAGAAAAGTTACATAGTTATTATAATCAATAAACCCTGATTCAGTTAGATGTGAAATTGTAGAATTTTAACATACTCGCATACCTTACTAGTACAGAAATATTGTGTAACTTTTATAGAAAGGCAAAACCAAGGTAGATTTAATACTAGAACATTAATAGAGTCATAATTCACAAATTATAGATTACGTAATATATAGATGTATTTAATATTGAAACCAAAAAGCTATTTTGTGTGTTGCTGAAGATGCTTACATGTCACGTAAAATAGCGATTCTAGATAATGGTCAATATGGTCAGTTAAATATTAGAAATTCAAACATGATACTGTTGAAAAAATTCCTATTTAAAAAAGTGTTAAACAATTTCTTCCTGTTTTTAAAGCGGCAAAAATACCCTGACAGTTTTATCAGTTGTAAACAGCATACGTTGATTCCGGAGATAACATTGGTAATACCATCTGTGGTAGATCTGTAGCGTACAACAGTCTCGACAATTAGATATGTGTGTGATATCTCAGTAGCGATTCAGGTCTCTCTCGTGTGAAGATACTGTTACATTGACCCCAAAAAATTGCTGTATTGTCAAAGTGGTATGGTTCGACAAATGAGCCACTTGAAATTCAGACCCATAACAATCAGATTAACCTACAACCTCCAGCATATACCATCGAACACTTAGAGGTACTACAGGGATTCACATGGTAATATGACCTTGAGTAAACCAGCTCCAGTTCTCTTCTGATATTGTTTAACACATTGAATACTGTCATCCAATGAAACTTACGTAAGCAACTAAGAATATTTTCTTTGAAGTCAGAAAGGACACTATACGAATGTCTCATGATAAGGAAATAAAACCTTACTATGATGTTCTAACTCAAGATTACCACCAAATAATAAAAAATCTTTGAAAGTATATCATAATCAAAAAGAAAAGGAAACTACCCTGAAGCTGTGATCATGTGGTCAAATACACCTATCATGTGGTCAAGAAGGCCAGTGCTCTAAGGACCTTACTGCAGACCCAATAAATTGACTTTTAATTAAATTCTTGACAGATCTACATCCATAATCCATTAGCCACAAGACCAGATTCACAGGTAAAGAGTTATTGCCCCTGTTTAGAACTCTCCACCATAACACTGAGTTTATGGCTAATCACAATGATGCATCCTTATCACAGCTTAAATATGAACCTGTTGAGTGAAGTAGTTGTTTAGATATGATTTATCAGAGCAACAAAAGCAAACTTCTTTCTAGTCTGTTAGCAATTTCCAGTGTTTAGATTCTACATAATTTTGATGTTATAGTATTTACTTCCTTTATAGATTTAATTGAGTTCAACTTTTCCGAAAGATATTATTCCCTGATTTGAACATACATTGTGCCTATAATTTATCTATGTTATAAAGCTATTTTTAGATAGTCCTGAATTTCAGTAATATATTTTGAAGCTTTGGATTTATGTCAGCGATTGACAAATATTGTAGTTACTATATATGCAATTACTTTTAATATCTTATATTGTCTTAAATTTTCATGAATTTGACTTGTTGGAAAGTTGATTGAGCAGTACATATTTATATAGTTTACCTGTATGTTTGATGTATAATGAGATTGTATATAAAGATATAAGTTCCCCATGGGCACCACCTGTCTGTTGTGTCTTCCTGATCCTGTACACAGTAACCCACCTTTGTTTGATTACCTTTTATCAATTATCTCCCCTTCCTTGTCCCTCCACACTCTCACAGTTGTCTGCATGCTGTATTTGCCATATTCACCACCCCAAGGCACTAAAAACTTAACTTTGAGATCAGTGCTTCCTTCTCTAGAAACATGAACACCAATATTATTAAAGACATTTTTATTTGTCAGTGTTTCTTTGAAGTAGATAAAATAATTCTTCATATTTTTTTATTTCTGAAGATTCTTGTTTTTGTTACTGAGATGAAGAAAAGTTTGGATGCCTTAATTTAGAGATAAATTTACTGTAATAATGTTAAAAGCCATTTACAAAGATTATTATGACACACTTTATATAAAGGAAAATTTGAAAGAAGGAAAAAAGCAGACGGCTGGAGACCAAGTGGCCTTTTGTAAGCGGGGGGGGGGTGCTTTTTATGGCGAATATGGTATGCTAGTATGTACAATAATTCTGCTTCTGTGTTGCAAACTTTGGAACACACTTGTTGTTTACCAAAATGAAAGTCTGTATGTAAAAATAATCTACACAATTTTGTCAAATGTTTTAAGTTCTTTAAAGGTTGTCGCAAACAATAAAAAAAACTTGTTACATTTGTATTATTATATACAATGTACGTGTGAGGAAAGCAATGTCATTGAGGCTAAATATTACAAATTATGAAATTAAGAGTTCTGGTGTAGGTGAAATTCTATTTCCATGGCTAGTGTCTATGTTGTATATATATACACTATACATTTAAGCTTCCAACTGAATTAAGTTTCTCCTACTTATTGGGGAAGGTAAGTGTCGGAATGATTTCTATACTTCAGACTGCAATAGAAGTGACTACATGTCTTCATTATAACTTAAAGGATTATCCTGTATACCAAATCACAGCATGTCTCAAGATATACACAGTTTGTCCGTATCAATTATATTTTACTATGTTGCATGTGAAACTAAAACATCATTTTTGTATTTTGGTTTTATTCCAATATCTTTTTTTTCAATTTAAATTTCTTTTTTTTTTTCAAACTAGATTAAAAAAATTATAAATAGAGCTATACACATTACTGGTATGCAGTTAAAAAAAACAATGCTATATTCCGGTTTGTTTTTCATAAATATATAAATTAGAATATTTTGTGTCCTGCTTATAGAAATTTTGAAGAGTGACATTTAGTAATATTTAATAAATAGTTGTCCTTTCAATCAACACCCAACTGAATACAGGTCTCTGATAACATTGATATCTTTTTAAACAAAAGTGAAAAGGCTGCTTCTTAGAATTCTTGAAAAAAGAATTGTCTCTTTAAAGTATTTATTTAATTATCCTATTAATATATAGTGTCTCCCACTATAGAATGGTACTGAATGGGTGAACTTCTGTAGCTAGCTCGTATCTGCAAGAGGAATCGAACAGTGGAAAAAAAATAATTGAATAAACAGCAACATTTTTGTAGAAATCATGACATTATTGAATTTTTGTTTTGACAGATCACAAAACACATCTTATTCATGAGAAACAGGTCTCCAGGTTTTAAACAGACAAGTGTAAAATATCCAACCTATTCTTTTCCTTATGGCGGATACAAGGTAGCATGGACAATAATGAAATCATTTTATAATAATAATAATAATAATAATGGACCATGCAATTAGCACACCCAATCAGTATCATCTTAATTTAATTAAATCTTATTAATTTCTATGACTTACGTAGATAATGCTTTAATTAATATGATTCTAATTGCCGACTAGTATTTTATGCTTCAATTCCTCTACATTTAACTGAAACTTATATATATTATTATGAATAATTATGACATGAAAAAGCAGAACAAAAAAAACACAGAAATTCAGCTTCTGTTTCCGTCCCTGGTTGTACATATATTTAGCTTCTCTTTTTCTCCATAGCTAAACTTTCGAAAAAGAAATCCATCTTAAGGATCCTGAAATTGTGGAAAAGAAAGCAAACGTAGATTTCTGCTTTTCTCTTTCTTTTTTGGTTGTTATTTGTCCTTTTTTTCCCATTTTTGATTTTTTTTAGAAGAGAGTTTTTATTTTATTTTTTATTCATTTTACTTCTTTTTGATCATTTAATTATAGTCGATTTGGTATCATATTTATTGATATCAAAAATTGGGGGAAAAACACTTAAGCATCGCGTCAATATGTGATGATTTGAATACACTGTATTTCTCTCGCTATTGTGATTTTAATAAGGTGTTCTAAGGAATTTACCAAACATTCTTTATAATATTGTTTGTAAGTACATGTATATGTTTACAGAAAACTTGCATTATTATCTGACATATATAGCAAAATTCCATTGACATATTTTGAATTCACTTGATTTAGCTGAAATATTAATTTCAATAACTTCTTGCCGTCTTTGAAGTAATAAAAGAAATTCAAACATATATGAAGATTTACAAGGAATACATGATAAGTTGATCATGAAGACATCATTTACTCTAGTGTAACCCTACCTCTGTGTGAACACAAGGATTATAAAATGGTGTTTTTATTAAAACCTTGTTATATTGCCATGATCTGATCAGTGAAATTTTGGCAGTGTAAAGGGGTTTGACAATATATGACTATTGACAGAGAGGAAATCATATATAAACAACTTTGTATACAGGAAATCTTAAGAAAACTTGAAATAGGACTGTGAAATGGACAGTGTCGGTAAAGTGAGGGGATACAAGTATCTGGGGCATTGTATTGAAGTTTTTGCTGTATATTTACCTGTAGCAGGTGACGTAATTGTCATTATTCCACATATTTACAGGCAAAGCTTGGTTAGCATGAATTACGTACGAAGCATGTGATATAAAACATGTTTGATTTACCAAACATTTATGATTATATTATAAATTAATGTAAAATGCTTCAAGTTTGTGTAAAATCTAACAATGATTCGTGAGGTTAAATTTGCTTGCAAGTAAATTGTGAGAAACAGTTCAGAAATGGTTCTACTTTCAACTGAAGCCTCCTGAGTCATTCCACTTAGTAATTAATTAGTAATTACAATGACTAATTAACAGTAGCTCTTAATTACTTCTAGTTCCTGTTGTATCAGCTTCATCAACAAAATGACAGGATTAAAATATTATTGAAACTAAAAATAAAAGATCCATGTCCTGGCCAGATTCAAAATAACATGTCTCAGATAATGTTCACAAAATAATATCTTATTTCTTCTTTTTGAAAAAAAAAAAAAAGTATATATATACATGCATGTTTTTCAAAGGATTTAGTTTGAAAAATTTGAGTTAACATGTCATTTAGTTAATGGAGCTTGATACAAGTGAATTAAGGCATGTACTGTCAGCTGCGTATCTCACCTCGTCATCACAACTCAAATGATTACTTCATTAATTTAAAATTAATTTTTAAAGTTATATAAGCATCAGAAAAACAAATGTTATGTTTATATTTTAACCAAAATAATTTTTAAAAAAATAATAGATAATACCAAATAGAAATTAACCTCTGGATTTTAATCTTTAAATATTTGTATAAAATTTATATGAAAATTTTTTTTAAAAATGAAATATTGGAAAATGAATGAAGAAAAAAAGGTCTAAATTTGTTTAATGTATTGTTATACAATAGTGTTAATTTTAAGGTTATGTGACATTGTTTTCATGAATTGTCTCGGATCCTTTATATTGGAGTGCTTTGCTCCAATCCTTATGTTTAAATGTGATCGTGTTATGATGACAAGTGAGAAAATATTACTTTACTGTCTGCTCAAGATGTATGGTATTGTTTCTGAATTTTTGTTGTTTAAAATGATAGCAAGTCATCTGAATTACATCAAACATGCCTCATTTTGAACTGAACTCTGTCTGAAACCCAAAACAATTTTGCCATAAAATAATGATATTAATGTTTATAGTGAAAAAAACATCCCAAAAAATTATCTTTAAACTTTGCAGAATTACCTCCCTTGGATTAAAGCAAAATGTCAAAAATATTGTGAAGATGTAAAAATAAGATAGCATTTTGGAAAAGAAAAGAAAAAAAATAAAATGAAAGGAGTTTTACATTGCCTTTATCATATTGCAATTATTTATAATGTTCAAGGTTTTATTATCATGTACAGAAGTGAGGTTTAATCCATTTATATAAATATCTGGTATCTTAAAATTCAGCTGGTGTTTTTTTTTAATTCCAAACCCTATGTCCCCAGTTATTTTTGTGGAGCAGAAACATTACCGTTATTGTGAGGAAACAGTTTAATTATTTATATAGATGATGTAGATGCTTACAGATTATTACTAAGTTATTGTTTGTCTTTCTCTCTGATCTGTACTGCCATATTGTAACCTCTCTCTCTGCACCTACATAGGATAACCAGAGGTGGCTGTGCTCTAGTAGAAACACAGAGTCTTGCCTTATGGGGCGCCAAGCCCCAGTACGTATAAAGGACCGCCAGTATTATAAAAAGCTTCTGGATAGGTACTTTGGACACAACCATGCCCTAGCAAATGAGAGCTCCACAAAGGGAGACAAACGAGCAAAACAACCTAAGGCTTCAAATCACGCCAACTGTACTTCAAACTATCATGGCAGCGTGTTCTGTCAGACCCGCGAGGATACACGCCAGTTTCCTCAAGTTCGACTCTCGTACAGCACGAGTGATCGGAAGGTGGTTCTAATGCACCAACCTTTCGTCAACGCTGATGAGTCCGAGGGCGAAGAGCTGTATGAGGACGAGGTTGGTAGCCACAGTAACTTGTCGTGTGGCGCAGAGTTGCAGTGAATTCAAATTCTAACTGACTGATATGACTGATGTGCGTGCTTTATATACATACTGAAATTTGTGTTACATTGCAGTACGTTACGGCTGATTTTTAGTTTTTATGGTGCAGCATGCTCCAAAACCAATCTTTGCATATTCACCATGCCATTTTTTTTAAGATGCATGCTGCAGTGTCAATCTTTGCATAAACACCATGCCATTATTTATTTTTTGTGACTAGATTTGTGGAATGATGTGGTAATTGCTGAATTGAAGCTGAATGTATAATCTTTTTTTTGTTGTATGCTGTTGATGTAGCTGTGCCAACCCGCCACTGACCATAATATAGATCTCTTGCTTTCAACTAGAACCATTTCATCAGCAAAATGATTACATAGCATTGTACGTCTGTACTTCTTAGACAAATGACACAGGTTCAAAACTGCATGAATTTATAATTAGGAAGGGTAAAGTTAATCCTGCCTTGCAAACATAGATCTATCCTTAAACCAAAAATTTGTACAAATTTTACCTGGAATGTGTATGAAATCAACAATATGCAGACATAAATATCAATTCAAGATAAAAAAATAAGTTCAACTTGTCTGAATCCATGTTTTTTTGGGAATATCTTTAAATTAGCATAAAGCAAGAAAAAAAATCTTGAAATTTTATCTTTAATCTACTAGATAGTAGTTGTCATTATCCATCTGCAAGCTTGTCATTCACTGGCTGATTTTTAAACTTCTTAATCTTCTGATGGGATATTTTGGACTCCTTTTCCACAGCTCTATAGTCTTTCACCCATATTGTATAATAATTGCAAGTTCAAGATCATAGAACTATAGTGCTTATTGGTGGCTGCCTAGGGAATCACCCATATAATATTGTATGTTTCTTATGTATATAAATATCTTAACCACTCGTTTTTGACTGCAGAAGTTAATTTTTCTTTAATTCTATTTCTTACATTGACTATTCATAGAAAAAATAATCTAAGAAATATATTTCTTGTTCATTTTAGTAATTTTCTTTTACATCTCTGAGTTGTTTATGATTTTTGTTGATTTTGTCATCAATTTATTAATCTGAAAAATTAATTTAAAAACTTGAAGTATTTTACATTTGTGAACTTTCTTTGCCAAAGATAATTACTTATAACATCGTGAAATGTTTGGTGTAAATTATATGTATAATACTGAGTTTGCAATGTAAAAGGACTTTAATTTTTGTTGTGCTCTGACTTGAGTGAATTTTGAGAAACTGTTGGTGTTTTTGTTTGTTGTAAGTCTAGCATTCTATTTTCCATTGATCTAATATAGTTGCTACCAGGACACTTTTTTCAATCTAACATGAAAAATGGGGGAAAAGTCATATTATTTCTCTCTTATATTTCACTACATTCCTAAGCATGTTGCATTTTCAGCAATATGTGCTCACTTATTATTAAGAAAGAATATGCCACTCTACATTTAAATTTCTACCTTATTTTAAAACAAGATCCACTGTTCTTGTTTTAAAACTTAAATAACTGAATTCTTTCTTTTAAATCTTAAAATCTTCAAATTCGTAAGGAAACAAAAGAATGGTGTACATATATATGAACTACCAACTCCTACTGATTTAAATGCCTTTTTTTTCGCAAATCACTTGTCGTTTGTATAATGTATTAAACTCACTGAAAGGCACCATTTTCTGAGTGAGCCCTTCTATTGTTGGTGTGAGAGACACATAGAATTTATCACAAGTGAAATTACACTCAATGGAGTTCAGATTAAACGAAATACGCAAAAAAGGAAATACACAGGGTATAAAAGTCTGAAATTCAAGACATGTTCTGTATGTATTTTTTTTAACTTATTGTTATTAACAGGTATTTGGTTCTTGGATTAATTAATTAATTTTATTTTTTTTTAATTCCACAAATATTGAAAAAAAAAAAATTATTTTATAATAGAACTCAGCTGTATACGTACTGTACCCTATATCACTTTTACTGACATTTAATCTTAATTATTCCTTAATTAACTCCTTTTGATTTTTAACCCTTTAAAGATAATTAATATATATGTGGATAAACAAGCGGCAAGGCATCTCTTTTTGTTATCAAATTTTACATATGCTTTGTATCATTTACCAAAGAACTTGTGTTTGGGAAAAAAAAACAAGAAAACCTTACGTGTTTTCCTGTAAATCTCTAGGGGGCCACGGTGGCCAAGTTGTTAAGGCGTCTGACATTCTGCTACACTATCCCCCCACCACTTGGTCGTGGTTTCGAGGCCTACGTGGGGCAGTTGCCAGGTACAGGCCATTGGTCAGTGGTTTTTTTCTTCGGGAACTCCAGCTTTCCTCCACCACTAAAACCTGACACATCCTTAAATGACCGTGGCTGTTTATCGGACATAAAAAATAACAAACCAATCTAAAACTCTAAACTATCAATCAGCATATCAGGAAACAAATCTTGAATACATTGTATATATAAATGCCATAAAAACAGAACTTTTAGAGAAAAAGATGTGATTTTGATTTTGTTTTCCAAGAATTTGTTCTTTGATCAATATACAAGCTTCTTGTAAACTTTTTTTTTCAATTTGTGAAGCCATTTGTTCAACTACATATAACCTAACTTAAAATAATAATTACAACGTTAATAAAACATTAATTAATTCCTAATTGCTGACAGGTGTGATGATGAGTGATGATAGGGTGACATGTTTTTTTTTGGTTAGAGGCGTGTGTTAATGGTTTATTATATCAGGCTGTTTAAGGGTAACTGATAGCCAAGGTTTGGTGGCTCGGTTCATGCTAGCAGCGAGAACCATAGCTTCTAGTCCCAATTGTTTTAGGATCTAGGATCGGTCCTAGAAGCTATGTTTCCCAAAGCTAAGTTAGTGCCTACAGAGACAAATTTTACGAAATATATTGGATTAAATGTACCAGTTTATCTTGCAGAACTATCAACTCAATACTTAATGATAATTGCCTTATTGTACTACAATCTTAAGGATCCATGTCCCTCTACACTCTTGTTTTCTTTGTATATACAGTTACCTCCCCTTAATTTCAGATATTTGGGCCAGGAAACTAAATAACTACTGCCACTTTTTTTTTTAATTGGAACATTGTTATTGATAATATATTATTTAATTTGCCTTTATCATTTTTCATAAAAATCCTACATAAGGTAAGATGCAATTTCCTCTCAGAAATGAATCTATCAAAGCTCTTTATAGTCATGACAAAACATGATTTCCATAGTTACTGTTTTTAGCAGAGGTTGGTACAGGGATCCTTAATCTATTTCTGGGCGGTTTAATATTTTTGTCATTGGATTTTGCGTTCTTGCTGGGGTAACTCAAGCACGGTCACACTAAAGTGTCATAAACTGGACACAATAGCATGACATTACAACCCATCAAACTATTCCAACAAAAAACCATCCAGAACTGCCTCATTTTCCCTAATCCTACAGTCTAAATGTCTGCTCTGAACAGCCTGGTATCTGAGTGTATCATAAGATTGAGTTGATACATAGCACAACACCTGGTTTGTTTCTTATTTCGTTTAAAAAAAAAAATTAGATTCACAGCAGATTTTTAGCACCTTTTGTTTTCAGATTAACACTTAATTGGGCTTGTTTACTCTTTTCCCTTTGTTTCAGAGTGATCGTGACCAGGTTACTTATGGAAGCCACGGTCATCATCATCACCTTCACTCCATTAACCCTGTAGATAGCTCTAACACTAGTAGTTATGCCTCTATGCTTGGTTCCGTTGCACTGCAGCCGTTGAACATGCCCTCAAAACAAATCACACCTGCGCCCCAGCCCTATCTGTCCCATCCTTACAACTTGTCCTCCACCCACCTAACGCCCATCCCTAAAAGTTACAGACGCTTGGGCGATGCCTCCGCGTCCAATACTGTTAGTTATACTCGTTTAGTGCCATTTTCACAATCATCTGCTCCTTTGTCCTCCACAATGCAGCCAAGCTATGGCTCGTCGGCCCGAAGTACCACCTGGCAGGGGAAGTCGGGCAGCCTGGGTAGCCTTAACGAGAAGACGGTGCCCTCTTACCAGGTAAACTGCAGGTCACCGTTGGCCGTCACAGCAATATAGCCTCATTCTCATGTAGTAGCACTGTAGAGTTTTCCCCTAACGGTACACAGGTTCTGGGAATGGTTCTGATCCAAGGTGACTGTAATAAACATTTCTGTAATATTGGGCCACTAATTCACTCCTGGTTGTAGTTTTACGTGCAAGGCATATTTACATCTCGTATATATATATATATGTATTCAGTACATCACATGATGAGGTCAAGCATTTCCATTGGCTGTTCACATAACATGCTATTTATTTGATTGAGTGTCATTGACAACAGTGTGGTTTTCCTTGACGATGCATTCATGTTTTTTGCGAGAAAAATATTGTATTATACAATAGCCTACACCATCAGGTCATCAATTTTGGCAACAGTAAAAGCAAACTTATCTTAACATTTGCTACAAGTTTTGTCGTGATGTTGAGACAAAGACCATCAAGTAAAGCTTTGCTTCTGTTTAAATACAATGGGATTCATCATTAGATGTATTGAATACGTTTACGCCGCTGCCTTCAATCATGGTACTAAAGTGTTGCTCCAAGGATTATTGGAACTTCACCAGGCTAACTCCGATCAGGTACTTCACTTCAGGGAGAAATACTGTACTAACAAAGAAAAGGCTTTTCTTTTTTCATGGTTCATAATTTTTGCAATACTTTTACAGATTCGATTTTGTCAGCGAATTTTAGGTTAAGTGGCCATGTCACATACTGTTACTACATTAAGAATGAATGAAATTCTGTTAATTTTTGCAGATTTGATATTTTTTGGAAAAAGTTAGTTAACATGAATATCGCAAAAATTGGAACCCTGCGAAAAAAATAACTGTGAGAATCTTGATGTATAGAAGTACATGTAATGGTAATGGTACATGTATTACAATGTATGTAAACTTAGAGTAGATTTATCATCTGGTGACAGTGTAATTCAAGGGGAAACCAATACAATGCAATTAGATTTATGCCTTCAACAAATAGTACAGTACCACCAATGAAAAGGATTTTTTTAAACAAACTTCAAGGTAGCTATTGATATTTTCATGCTAATTGTTAAATATCTTTAAATTGGTTTAACAAAATAAAGGCCATATTTGGGCATTTCATTATTGAAATTCTTGGATGAAAGGTATAAAAAAAATTATTTTCAGTTTTGGTTAGGCAGTAATGTTAACTTCTCCATGCTGTTCATGAAATGTTTATAAAAAAAATCTACATGTTGTACAATGATTTTTTTTTTTCTAACTTTCATTATTTATTTAAAATTTTGAAATAAAATATCTCCTCACAAATCTGTTCTCTTTTAAATTTCAAATTAATCATTGATATCATTCAACATAATCAACCAACAGACAGTTGTTAGGGAAGCTCTATTTAACTAAGTATGCAAATCATACCTTTCATAATCACATAATCACACAGTAACTGACCCAAATACCTCCCCTGTCTATAGCCTCACGGTTTTTACACATTGAACTTGGTAAGTGCTCCTGTTAACCGTTGATCATCGTTCCTGTTCCCTTACCTTTAGCATTGGTTTCCTAAGTTACTTGTCCAGATTTTTAATTTTGATTTGTTGGATTCTGTTATTCTGAGTGCATTTAAAATACCACTAATATATAATTGTTATCGCAATAATTGTCACCCTTTATTTGTACTCATCCTTTATGTTATTTATTTATTTATTTATTTATGTTATTATTGTGCACTAGATTTGTTATAAAATTTTTGACAATTTTAGAGGTAAATGATGTTGCAATTTGTTAAGACAATATTTTAATCAATAAAAATGTTTTCTTCAGGAAACCATGGTGATGCTTGCTTAAAAAAAACACATTTATGATAATTATATTAATATCATGTTTTTCTGAGCATAACTATGTTAAAAAGTAACAAGACTTATTTCACAACTGCGTGCTTTCTGTAAATCAACAACTTACCATTAATTAATTTTAATTTACATTTTTTTTTGCATATTGATTGAAAAATATAAGTTGAAAATTCTTTATTTGTCTGATATCCAAAAAGCCTGATATGTTTTAGTTCATTTGAATGTGTTTAATTTGTATTATCATGATGTTAATTTGTTTACATTTTTTATCAGGGAAGTGAAGAAAAAAAATCCAGAAAAAATTGTGTTAAAATAATAATGTTCTGTTTTTTAACACAATTCTTTCCGAATTTCAACAGAGAAGCAAGTTCGTGCGGAAACCCCTCGGAGGAGCTAACAGGTCTGCTGGAGGGACGGCCATTATCCCGGAGACAGAATACCGTAATAACATGTCTCACCTGATGGACACAGAGGCTGAGAGGGCTCGACTGCTGGCAAAAAATGGATACACGACAACGGGAGAGTGGCGCTCTGACACCACCACGCCCAGCGCTTCACAAAAACGCACGCTCAGTGCACATGGTCAGCGTAAAGAAGGTATGCATCTGCTGAAATTTATTTCTTAAAACTGATTTCTATAATGTCTATAATGAGTTCTAATGGATAATTAATGTCTGAAAAGTTAGATCAATGTGAAATACGTTTTTTCATCATTATACGAAAAATTTAGTCTTTCTTCTCAAGAATTTATAACATATGCAGGATGAACTTAATTCATGCAAACTCTGATATGTTTATTTCTGTTATTTTTTAACTGGGGTATCACAAATATTCCATTTAAAGAATTCATCCTAATGTAGATTTATTCTATTTGCATTCTTTATCAGATTACAGTGGCCCACTAGGTAACTAGGAATTGACTTCATTAGATATTCAATAACCTTACAGTGTCTGATAGTGTTCTTAAGGGTATATGCTTAATTAATTACTTGAATCTCCATTTCAAAAGATTTCCAAAGTATCAAACCGGTAAGACTCAAATATATGAATGATAATTTGGGTTTCTGGTTAATTAATGAAACATTTGAAAGGTACACAAGAATAGCATCCAGTGGAAAACATCAAGGTTTTCAGAGCTTCTAGCTAAACAGGGCTCTCATTAATGTTTCTAATATTCATAAGAATTAAAATTTAATTCGAAATCTTCATGTGTGAGAATTTTAAATAAAAACACTAGAGCAATTTCAGATAGTTAAAAAATTATGAGAGTTTGAAACCATTAACAGTGCTTCCCATAACTGGACCCAGTTAGTTTTAAATTGTTAGTCCTGAAAAAGGGAGATTACTCTAATACAAATTCAAGGTGTAACATGTAAGGTAGCATACATCCTTAAATGCATGTGTATGACATTTTTCGGGTGCTATAATTCCATATTTTAAGACACCAAGGATAAGAGCTAAGATTTTACTCTGTCTGCATGTCATGTTACCTAACAACCACGTAATGTCGATATAGATCCTTGATTATTGCATGCAAATCAGTACATATATCTAGTAACTTAGTGGGGTATTTTAGCAGATAATCCATCTGTCCTGTACATTAACCTAATACAGAAAATATACTAATAAAAATTATAAAACCTTGTTATACTGCCAGTCAGTCAAGACAATATGCAATATGTGCAGTAAAACCTTGTTATACTGCCAAATTGACCAGTTACCTGTTTTCATGATTAAGTGTTTGGCAATATATTGAGGTAATTTTAAGGAACTGTTCAGAGAAAAAAAACAACAAAAATTTAGATATAAATACTTAAACCTCGATTCAAATAGAGAGGCTTTACAAAGGGGTTGGAAAATATATAGAAGGGTATTTAGAAGGGAATATACAGGATTTTTAACAGAAAATTTAATTTGCAATATGCCTTAAAGAACAACCCAACAGTCCGGCATTATAAAAGACTTTGGTAATATAAAATGAACAGTATAATTTTTGGTATCAATGTATATTGCATGAAAGTTTGAGAGTTATGACATCATATCAACATGTTTTCAAAGAATTAAATAACTCTATCCTCCTCCATTTTCTTATTTCACGGGATTGTTAAAAACACAGCTACAGTAAGTTATTAATGTCAAAAGCTGACACGTGGTGGCCTGGATAGATCTTAGCGTAACTTATTTCAACTGTATCTCTTCTTGGTGTGCCTTTCATTTCTGTATATCGAATGCCTTCCCAAATATTCTTTGCAGACTGTTTGTTGGTTTTCAATGTGGTAAGCTGCAAGTGGTTTTGAAATCTTTAATCACAAATATTATACAAGTAAACAATATAAAAACTTCAAAATTATAATAAAGTATTCGTCGTATTAGTGACCTGGGTTGATTAGGATTAAATACATTATAAATCAAGGCACTGTAAAAGCGGAAATTTTTTAATGCAGAAATGGTCGCAGTTTTACTCTTCAAAATATATTTATGAGTGGAAATTTTCATCTATCAAATTATATGGTGTGGAAATATTGTGTTTGAAAGTCTGCTACAATATCCATCTTTCATTGTGTGTCAATATATTCGGGTATGTTTATTTTCAGCACTGATTTAAGTGAAAATTTCCACATCACAAAAGTTTCCTATTTTACAGTATGTTAAAAGTTGAATAGCATGACTGTATAAACATTCTATAATTAAGTTCATGCTACTCGTATGAATGGCTTGTTATGATAAATTCTACATCACAGTAAATATATACAATGTTAAATTGTTATGATATGGGGTAAGAAATATTTTTTTACAATAAAAGAGGGGAGTGTCAAGTGCCTTAAATGGGAGGGGCGCCATACGATGAATACATTTTTACAAAAGAACAAGTAATTTATTCAAAATGTGAAAAACAAAAATTAAGGAAAGCAATTTGCAAAAAAACAATAAAGAAAAAATACACACAAAATGCTTCATTTTATTGTTAAATTGGAATGTCGATAAAAGCAAAAATCAAAATTACCACTGGCAGCTTGTGTGGTCTGAACAGCAGAAGCTATTGAAAAATCAAATTATAAGAGGCCCAAAATATTCATGTCCTAACTCTGGTCTAAAGCTTTTACGTTTGTGTTGTTGGCAGAAAAAGTGTTTTGGTGACAATTTTTTGTAAGACATTTATACTGCTTCGAGAGTTGATCTGGGGATGTAGCGGGATTTCGGTACTCTATCATGGTTTATTGTATTTCTGATAGCTTAGATATATGTGTGTGGCAGGTATGGGGTCTGTTGTCCATTTTACACCAATCAGTTTAGTTTTACTAAGATTAATATTGTCAACAGTCTGCTTGACAATATTTGTTTTTGTTTTTTTTTTATTTTATTGTTAAAACCTAAATGAAGTTTCAACAGTATTAATTTTATTGATGTGGATTATAAAAGGCAGCGTTATAATGCCTGCATCCACTTATATCCTATTAACTCATACACCCCTGAAATTTCATAATAAACTATTCCAACCTTTGAATTGGAAGAGTTCAAATGTGTCTACAGGGGTGAATGAGTGGTTAATCCTATAAAAAAAAAAAATTATAGTTCTTTGCAAATTACACATGAGTCATCGTAAAACCATTGGCTTGATATGCAATCTCAAAAATCGTTGAATCAAATTTAGTGGGTAAAGATCTAGAGATGTAAGCTATATTGTTTACTGGTTTCTGTAGTATCATTTTGTCCTGGTACCATCAATATCTCATCAAAAATAGTCATTGATAAAACTCTTAAAGAGGCAAAAAATGGCCTGTAGCATTCACCAGATAATGTGCACGTGATTAAAGGTGAATTTCTGAATTCAATACAGCCTTAGCCATGTCTTAAGAAAGCAAAACTTTACAAACTCTACAATCATGAACCCTTTCAACCCTATGTTACTTAAGTAGACTCTACCACGCATTGATATGGATGAGTCCATTATGGTCTACAGTGGTGAAAGGGTCAAATGAACAATCTGCAATCTATTTCATCATAAACATATAACAAAGTCATATCCTCTTTTAAGACTTTGTGCTCTTAAAGTCTTGACAAAACTCCTTTAAAATTAACACAGTTATCGTTAAAAAATTCCAAATGTCAATCGTTTTACAACACTATTTTTTTCCATTTTTCATGTTCATCATTTATCCTTTTGTTTGATACATTGATTTGAGTGGTTTTACGGAATTATTTGGGACACCATTAAGTTAATCGTGATTTATTTCCTGTCAGCTTTCAGTTCCATCTACTCAAATCGCACTGTGTGGCAGTATCACCTAGGTATTTGTATACAAATCTGCGTTCTAGTTTGCCTATATTTTTGATAATTGCATGTCAATCCTTTTTCCAGTATAGCTCACCCATTCATTTATCATAGCTATTAAAAATATACTTCCCATATCCTTGAGCTTTAGTTTAAATCAAGCAACTCATAATCCTAAAAATATACTTTGTATGCCAGTTCAGTATATTCTTTCAACCTTATTTCCATTTCCAGGGACAGATAACTCTTCCAACAGTACAGGTTGTCTCCCTTTTGAACAGAAATGTGATGTATAGGTATATAGTCATAAAGATTTTAATTATCACTTACAGATAAATATGAATATTTGTCAAAAATTTAACACCTTTGAAATTTTTTTTTAATGTCAATTAGTCAAATTTTCTTTTATACATGTGCTTGAATATTTTTCTGAAAATGTAAATCCTTGACAAGGTTCATATATACCTGTTAAGAAGGGAGATAACTTGTAAAGTTAGAAGCAGACTTTGTATTCTGCAAAAGGCACTAGCTATTTCTTTGTGTTATAGATTCTTAATAGTGGTACATTTTTACTCATTTTTGCACGTTCTTATTAAAAGATGAATATTTTATTTGTAGCTGTACATTTCACATGATTTACAGAATTAGCAGGTTGTTCCAATATTTGTATCTTTTATAGCTGTGTAGCAAAGAAGTATTGATATTGACCACAGTTTAAGCATATTAAAATTAGTTATGTCAATTTTTAAAATGTCCAGGAGTTTTATTGAAAATGCAGATGTGCTTTAAATAAGATTTTCTTTCTTCAGAATGTTAGAAAGAAATGAACTAAATCATTAAAATTCAAATTGTAAAAAAAATGTTAGCATTCAACAAAGCCTGTCTTAAAGATTTGACAATTTATCTTACAATGGTGAAATAGATACATGTATACCTATGTTGAATGCCTCCTGATAAAATTTATCCAAAATATTGAGCACCTCCTGATGAAATTCGTCATATATGTTGATCCTTCAGAAAGTGTCCCATTGGACACACCAAACAAAGGCCCTAAATCCGCTGAATCGTCAGGAATCAGTAAGTACTAGGTGTCGCCTACCTTGTTACGTCTGCATTCCTGTGGATATGTTTATCTGCCCTTACCCACGCCTGGGTTACCTAGGAAATTGGAGCCTGGGTTTCCCGGGTTTCGCTTCCCACTGATCCCTGTCGATGCTCACAACGCAATGGTGGAAGGCTTGCTTATGTCGTAAATGTTCCCTGTTTTGCGTTCTAATTTGATGTCTACTCATATCCAACAAACAAATCGTACATTATCAATAATTTAGTAATCTTTGTTCAATGTCCAATAAATCAATAATGTGTTATACCAATTAACTAATCAATGTTCTTGACACATTAATTTAGTGACTAAACTACTAGTAAAATGTAATATAACAAATGGCAAACATTAAAAAAAAACACAAAAACAAAAAAATTGTCATTCCCTCTAGATACCATGAACCACAGTTACCCATTACCAAAAATATCTAAATAAAAAGTGAACCGTGTCTATAAAAATACAGAAAAAAAAATACCAAAAATAAACAAAGAAAGAAAACTTGTTGGCCTTGTTCTGCTCTTCATGCAGTCTATCTACATTCCTGTTAATTCCAGACTGGCTACCTATAAAATATATGTCACAATATACTCAGCTGTAGATTTCCTTCCTACATGTATACAATCAAGACATCACATCTAAGTGAAGGGAGTTGTACTCCTTTTTCAAGATCGAACAGATACAGAGATGACAGAATCATGAATACATATTTGGTTTAATGTTTTACCCTAATCTTTAATAAAATTCCATAACATTAATATGGAAATTTCTTTTTTTAATTAGTAATATTGTCCTGTAGATTTCCTTAGATGTAGATTTTTACCTAAATCTGGTAACAGTTACATGCTATTTTTTACGCATTTCTTTCTGACCTTAGAAAAATGTATACATTATATTACTTAATCATATACAATAAATCCATACATTTGCATGAATAGATATTTTCACTTTTGCTTTTCTTTTTGATTTACCATGAAAATAAATATCTCACTAAAATACAGGTGATACAGTAACTTAACAAGACTGTGTTGATTGCTGCAGATGTAGTACTTAGTTTGGTGTAGTGATGTATAATAATTATCTTCTATGTGTACATAGTGCCTTTAAGAAAGAATGATCAGAGATAACGTTGTACATACAGCTCTCCAGACGTCGGCATGTGTACTTGAAAAAACTGCACATTAACACTGTTTATAAAAAAAATATTACAGTTTTCTATCTTAAAACTTTGAGATGAAGGAAATATGCTGTGAAAAAAAAAGTAGTCTTCTGAACGTGTCACTTTATTTCCTTGACTTTCTATTCAATTTCTAATGAAAGTATTAGAATTACATGGAAATAAAGGTTCTGTCTATTCTTGAAAATAAGAATGCTGTAATTATTCTGTAATAAGCCCAGTTGGCCAACACATCCTCTGTATCCAAGTAAAGTAATGGGCTTATTGAAGGACATTAAAATGTAATATGAGCCATTGTTATTTCTAATGAACTACAACAGATAAGAGTGGGCTTATTACCGGGCGTGGGCTTATTGTACGATAAATTGTTTCTGTTCATCAAAACATTCAATCTCTTTCTAAAGGCACTATGGATTTGTGTCATTATAATGTTTAGGTGTTCATATAAAAGGTAAAAAGTGAACTGATTTTGAACTCCACACTCTGTTCCTTTACAATATACACTGACAGTGTAATACAGTGTACCTGATGACATCACACCAGAGGCCATGAACTGGTGACCTCATTTCAGAGGCCATGAACTGGTTATGTCACATCAGAGGTCATGAGCTGGTGACCTCACATCAGAGGTCATGAACTGATTACATCACATCTGGGGTCTTGTACTGATGACCTCACATCACGGGTCATGAACTGATGACTTCACATCAAAGTCATGAACTAGTGACCTCACATTTGACCTTACATCAGAGGTCATGAGCTGATGACCTCACATTCCAGTTTATGAACTGGTGACCTAACATCAGGTTGCATGAACTAGTGACCTTTTACTCAGAGTAGTCCATGTGATAAGTTCAATTTTTTTGGGAATTAGAAAAAAAAAACTCAGGTCATCAGAATATTGATGACTGGTGCAAATTTATTAGACCCGAAAATATGGTATATTATAGGGGAGCAGGGTTGGTTTGAATAAGATAGGAAATCAAATGTACTTGACATTGTGAATTCATTCAATGTAATTGAATGTGTATTGAAGTAAGGCCCTTTTGATTTTAATGTATATTTTACTGACATGAATTAAATATTTTGGTGTGGTCATTTTATTGTGTTTCCGCATAATCAATATAGTTAATCTTGTAACATGTATTTATTTTACGCTTACTTTTATAAGTGGTGCTTTAGGTATTTTGTTCTCGGCCTTACTGTGTTGGTTCACATTAATGAAAATAAATCGCATGATTGGATTTGAAAATAACATACTTCAGTTTTATATTTAATACTTATCGATTAAATATTCTTAATTAATCAAACTTGAATTCAAGAAGTTTAAGTATAGCAAGAAGTATTGTCAAAGATTTGTTATTTTTGTTATTTGTGTTTGACTGCCCATACCAGTACACCAGATAGAAATGAGTATGCTAGTATATTTTATACAGGGCTATCTGTGCTGTACTCAAGATCCATGAATTCAACATAATGGGCTAACATTTTGATCAAGCAACATTTCATTATCTTATCAACCTTGAAATTATTTATTCAACATATCGGCAAACATTGATGTTTTTATGATGTCTTCCCTTTTGCTTCTGTATCTCATCAGTTCCTTATGTTTTATTTTTCTATTGACAAAAGATTTCTTTCTTATTATTATTTACCGGTTATAAACAATTAATAAACTCAAATATAAACTAAAATCAAAGCAGTTGATGATTTTATACAAATCGCTATTTACATCCATATGTTTATTTTTTGATTTCATGAGAATTTGTTACATTATTAATCATTACACCAATTTTATGGTATGCTGCATAAAAAATTATGTATAATTCAGCCTGATGAATGAAAAGCAAAAACCATGAACAGGTTTTGAGTGTTTCTCCAGTCTAGTTGAATCAGTTATTGTAAACCTATTATGTGTTGCTACTCTATATTTTGTGAACCACGGAGTATATCAATCATAAACCAGCTATATGTATTGTAATCTTGTTGTTCTGTATTACAGACCTACCCAGAGTCCCAGCTAATAGTGGGCCGCAGGGTCTATCAGTGGTCTCGGCCCCTGCACCTGTAGTCCAGCGCCCCGAGCTTGCCTCTCGGTCCGAACTGGAGTCCCCAGGAGCACTGTCCATAACGAGAGTCGGCTCTAACCAGTCAATGCCCGAGAGCCAAGGTGGCTCCGCCCACCTGCGGTCGACCAAGTCCCAGAGGATACGTGGTGCCACAAATAATTTGAGACTTCGGCAGCTGGAACTTCGGGAAAACCATGCAGTGGTGTTTAGCTGAAATTTCTAGAAAACCAAAAATGTGAAGTGTTACATTCAGTATTATATGCCAAAAGAAACACTTTGTTGGTTGTGTGATGTTGTGATTTAATTCTGATAAAAGCGATTTCTTTCAAAGTGGTTAAATATATACTTTAAAACCAGCTTGAAGAGGACGTGTTTGACAGTGTGTGCACTGTACCACATGGTATGCCAACAGGACGTCGTTTTTTATTGGGCGAGAAGACCTGTGCGTGTCTTCAGGAACCTTTCCAAATAAGGCATTCACCAAGCGTATAAATGAGTGCCTACAGACAGTTGTTAGTCTTACTGCTGCCTCGTGGCTGACTTTCAGTGTTTATTATGTAGCCATCATTAATTTTCATTTCACTTGATTAGCATATATACATTTAATTCAAAACTAAATTTACTAATGCAAGTTGTATGATTGGGGAAAGCAGTCATGTTAGATGTGAGGGTTAACAAAAGTCCCCTGTAGGAATTATAAATATACTGGGGTACAAATCCTCAGTAAAACTTCTTTATTTTACTCAATTACCCCTGAAATTTCATAATGGACTATTCAAACCTTTGAATTGGAAGAGTTCAAATGTTTCTTCAGGGGTGAATGAGTTAAAGGAGTTCCCAATAGGAAATGCCTGCATGTAAAATGTATATTGTACTTTTGCTAAGCAAGTATATAAGAAACTTGATTCTCTTGTTGGTATAGTACAAAATGTAACATTGCCTTGAATTACCTCGAATAACAGTTCTATAGATATAACAATAAAATACCATTAGAAAATGAAGAAATAAATGTAAAACAATTAACCAAAATGAATAAAGTCAAAATCATTTTCTGGCCATGATTGATAAAAATATATGCCTTTTTTTTCAATTTTTTGTGAAAATACAGAATACAAAGTTTAAAAAGTCTGCTACGTTAAGGAAAAATGCCTAATCATAATATGTGCATTTTAATACTTTTAATCATTTTTAATTTCTGATGAACTGTGATAAGAATTTGAAGCTCGTCGTTGTATTTGGTGTAAGTGTATTTCTGAAAAGCTGTGATATATCTAACTCCAAGTATTTTTTATTAATAGAAAATTTTGACTTGAAATGTATCTTATTATGAATTAAGGTTGAAACAGTTGTATTTAAACTTTTGTCATTTTTAATAAATTTTCATTATTACCTCAATAATAATTTATTAAATTATATTTCCTCTTTTTTTTCCATTATTGTTCTTTCAGTTTTAGTTCTCTGCTCCCTGTGTCATTTTCGTTTTGTAGAAATGATTGATTTTTCTTAGATACAGTGACATGATATAATGTATTGTAAATGTTTGTGGTTTATTTTGGCATAAACCTACCAACCTCAGTCATTAGAAGTTAGTGCCAATTTCAAATAGAGCTCATGTGAAACTTTTGTCACATATTTTCATGCATAGTTCAGCGATTTTGATGGCCCTGAAAATGTTTGTATAAGTTTGTCCAACATAAATTATATAATGATGTTCCCAAGCGTAGAAACAGCAAAATGAGGTAACAACTTGATAATTCATAATTAGGAAACCTGGAAAGAAAATACCTTTAATTTCATGATATACTATGTATTGCCACAAAAGAAATGTGAGGTATGGTTCTAATCTTGTATATGTGTATTTCTTATGTAATGTAATACCAGTTGAATAGAAGAGTTAAAGGTAAAAATAGCATTGTTTTTCTAG
Source organism: Crassadoma gigantea (assembly GCA_032360845.1). Taxonomy (NCBI): domain Eukaryota; kingdom Metazoa; phylum Mollusca; class Bivalvia; order Pectinida; family Pectinidae; genus Crassadoma; species Crassadoma gigantea. The sequence continues at coordinate 37,271 of JAULCA010430878.1, forward strand.
TGTGAATTGGTTCAATAACTCAAGGAATTGACCTGGTGGTGACCTTACAGTATAAACAAATGACTTGATTATGGTAACATAACTATTAACAATACATTTCTGTCAATTACCGTAGGTAAGATGTTTATGTACTGGCAGTGTTATAAAGAGACTATATCATAGGTGTTGACCTCTAGAACCTCCAATGAGGGAGATCTCACTCATTCTACATTTCCAAATAGAGAGAAAGTGTGTGAAACACGACTAAAACTGCTTTGCTCAATTTATTTTTCCCTTTTTATGTACCAAAAATAACTAAAATAAACATTTACTTGATTTAGACACACCTGTTATGATCATTACACACCTCCTGTAGTAGCTAGGAGATTATTTGACCACAGGATGTAGATGAGTTTACGTGAGTTTGGACTTGAATTGGGCAGTTTTGATTTTGCAAGTAAGATTCATATTTTACTTAAGTCCAAAATAAATACATAATAATTTTTTTTTTTTAAATGATGAACTGAAACCATTTAAGAGAAACTGTTAATGGTTGATCAGTGGAGTTTCCAAATAGTCATTTATCTAATGCCAACAGATTACCAATACTATTGTCAAAAAGATTGCTTTAAAATATATCTAATTTCCTATTTGTCCATTCATTAAGGTGCCAAAAAATACATGATGCCTAAAAATGTTAAGTGCTTTACACATTATTTATTTATTAAAATATGTATTAGTTATTGGTTACAAAATTTGTTGATTTTATTAAAAAATGGTGTTTACGCTATATATCCTTGTAAAATCCAATAGATTCACTTTATAGAGCTTTAAGATAAATATACCAGTTTTTATTCCACAAAATAGTGTATGTTTTATATCAGTGTAAAACATTTAAATGTATGTGTTGAATGTAAAACATGTATTTTACAGGGGGAAAAAAGTGTTTTTTTTTAAATAAATAAAGATAAAAGAATAGAGCTAATTTGACCTCAAACCTACATTTGGTCTAGATTTTAACTGGTATGTTTAATAAGAAGTTAATTTTGAGATGCTGAAATGAATTTTTGAAGAAATGTTTAGCTTGAGATTATTTGAGGATGCTGATATTAATTTCATTATAAAACTTTAAGTTTGAGATGCTGATCAATTTCATACAATGAATAGCAGGTTAATAAACTGGGAAACAAGTACATGTATTCAAAATACTGAAAAATACTGAAGCCAAATCCAAGTGTTATCAGTTGTTATTCATGTGTGTAATAACTTTATAAAGTCATGACCAATTACACCATTTATCCTGTATCTATATACAGCATATATCTGGTTTAAGCCAAAAGGCTCAAGTGAGCCCTTGTCATCGCTCCCTATTCACTTTGTAGGTGGCGGCTGTAGTCTTCGTAATGCATCTGTGGTCTGTTAATTATGACATGTTTGACTACTTATCTAGTTAAACCTGGAAGTTGTATTATCAGATTTGGTTCAAGAATAATGCTATCCCACCCATTGGTTCAGTTATTTGTGTAAAAATATTGATTCAAAATAACCTCAGTGTTATCAATTCCCGTATTCATGGGTTACTTTCAGATCTTTCATCAATAAACTGACCTAGTCAAAATTATCATTTATAAAAGATATTTAAATGAAACATATAGTTGAACTCTTTTGGAATGGAGGTGAATGTTACAGTCAGATAGCAGTACATCTTTAAATGCTCCTCTCATAATCCTGACTAGATGTCCTTAATTTTTTATGGCCAACTATTGCCACTCATATCTATTACAAATTCTGTTATCCTACTCCAACCAAACCTTCATATGAATATTCCTGTTAAGACCTTTTCTGACAAATGCAATTAATTTTAAAAGGATATGAAATCCAATATGGCAACCCCTGCTTCTCATTGGCTGAAACAAATATTTGAGCTCTTAATATCAATATAAAAAAAGTTAAGGAATCACAGATTGCAATTCAAAATTTCAGATCTACACTGTCAAAATATTTTCATACACAAACACGTCATTAGTTGAGTGACTAGGCCTCATGATTATATGTTAAGGGCATATGCCACCTTATACATCAATTATATTTTTGTTAGATTTTCCCCCTTTAAATATTTGTGCTATTTAATACAGTTTTGTATTTGTGTTATTAATATGACTACATTCATTTTATCTTTCAAAGGCGTCCCTATTTAATAAATATATATTTAAGTTCCATTCTTAGTGTGGAACATGTTTGGAAAGGATACAGCCTTCGGTCCATAACTGAAGAATTGATCACATTGACAAATCAGTTATTTCACCTCTTAGTTTATCCATGGACAAATTTTATTTAGTAACGGTGATAATAGCTGAGCTCTGTGACGTGGAATACTGTGATAATTCAAGTCCCAACTAAAATTTTGACAATGTTAAATTTATTGACTTAGAAATTGGTCATGGGTTATTGAATGTTATATACTATGTTTTGTATACCCAGTATATATTAATGTATATTTTTCTTGTTTTAAAGTGTTTTCTGTTGTGAATCCCTATTTATTCTGTTGACATTAAGACAGGAATGTATGCGTGTATATGTATGTTTGGTTTAACAGAGTGCATCCGAGATTCAGTGTGTATATATTTGGTAAATAATTTATTGGATAAATACTGCTACCCCAAGGATTGGATTTTTTTTTGTAATCTAATCTATGCTTATGTTTCCCATTCCATGAAGTAAACATTTAACTTTTTGTTTAATTGAAATAGGGATGGCATGTTATTTTACTCTCGTCCATCCTGTATGTCCGTCCATCAGTCCACATTTCTTTGTCCCAGCCTAAACTTCCTTACCAACATAAAGACTTTGTAATGAAGTTTTAACATGTGCTAAATTTATGTAGCTATACACATATATGCAAAACTGCATTAACTTTTCACACATGTGGAATTAACAATTCATTGGTGAAATTATTTATATTTTCCGTGTTAATTTTGTTCAAAAGGTTTTATATTTTTTGTTAAATGTGTCTCATTTGTTAAAGGATTCCATCATGTTTTATATTAGGGAAATTTCACTATGTGTATCAGGTAATGCCTCAAAATCTGAAATTTGCAGTAAAAGAAATCAAATCTACATGGAAATGTTTTCGTTTGAATATTGTTTTAAACTGAAATTTAACTTAGGAAATTTGGAAATTTTGATAAAATGAAAGCGGTAAAAGAAACCCAAAAGTGCCTATGAAAACAATGCATTGTAGCCAAACATTACTATTATGGTGACACTACTAGCACCTAACTATCATACCTATTCAATGTGAAAGTTTAATCACCATTACCCAGGTAAATTTGTACTTAAAATTTTCATTTGAAAAATTTAAGTGTAATGTGACTTTCAAGTTGATATTCAATTGTTAAGAATATTTTTTTTGTTTAATATCACAAAAATAAATATCTGAAAAATGTTTAGTACACTGTATTTGACTTTATAGTAATGAACTTCCTGTTATTGTTATTATGAATTCTGTTTTTTTCCTATATAAGAAATGGTCACCTATCAATCAATATAACATATACATCATTATATATTCTGTAAAAGTGGGAATTTTGGCTGTGTGGAAATGTTCGCATTTTTCATGTTAGTAAATTATTCATATGCAAATATTTATTTCTGCTTATATACGTATATTAAAAATAAATGGAATATATAGATTGCTGAATCATTACCAATACAAAGTTTTCCATACCACGATTAGTTGAGAGGGTCAAAACGCAAACATTTCCACTTGCGAAAATTTCCATTGTTACAGTATATGTGCAGGTGTACATCAGAAGATCAGGAGCGTGTTTTTGTGGTAATTACGGTAGTTACAGTTTCCCTAATATAGCTGGTGACCATATTGTTGAAAATTGAAATTCTCTTAATAGTTGTTCTTGTGTGAAAATTACAAATTGCACCAGAAATGTAATCTGATTGCAGTATATTTATGGTTTCTGTCTATGAACATAAATTAGCATTTAAATGTCTGTACATATTTTCAGTAATGTTTAACTGTTTCATCATAGTGAATGTATATCTACAGGAAACAGTGATATACAAAATGTCATTTTATGATATTCAATAAAATATTTTGAACTTCATCGGCATGGAGAGATGTTGTTTTTTAAGTCATTAGGGCACGATAAACAGGTTCTGTGGATCCATCCACATACGACCTACCTATACAACATTGAGATGCTGACAAACTTCTTATTCCATGGATTCATATTCAAGTATAATATTTTATTTATTTTACAACAACTATGAAACAAGTTTTTACAACTGAAACTAATCACTCTTGTTGGTCCGGATGTTAGCGCACACAGGAGTCTTGCTTTGGGAGGAAACCAGAGAAAACCCACGTTGTCGGGCAGGTGACCCCATATCTTTTTCAAATCGGATCGGGGAATCAAACTCTAGGAACCTTGGTGAAAGGCAATTACAAGTGTGCTATCTACTGCCCCAACTGACCAATGCTATTATGAAGGAACTTACACACATAGGATGATCATAAAGGAACTAAAACACATCAGGTGATCATAAAGGAACTAAAACACAAAGGATGATCATAAAGTTACTAAAACACATAGGGTGATCATGAAGGACCTAAAACACATAGGGTGATCATAAAGGTACTAAAACATAACAGGTGATCATAAATGATCTAAAACACATAGGGTGATCATGAAGGAAATTAAACACACAGGGTGATCATAAAGGTACTAAAACATATAGGATGATCATAAAGGAACTAAAACATATAGGATGATCATAAAGGAACTAAAACACATAGGGTGATCATAATGGAACTAAAACACAAAGGATGATCATAAAGGTACTAAAACATATCAGGTGATCATAAAGGAACATAAACACTTAGGGTGATCATGAAGGACCTAAAACACATTGTATGATCATCAAGGAACATAAACACACAGGGTGATTATAAATGAACTAAAACACATAGGGTGATCATGAAGGAAATTAAACACAC
>JAULCA010430957.1:0-11417 GCA_032360845.1 Crassadoma gigantea
CTCATGAGTTGCTGCTTCTATGGTTACCACAGACATAGAGAGAAGGTAGAGTAACCACAACATGGCTGTTTCGTATAACGTGTAGATATGATCAAACCTTTAAGTACTCGCTTAAATTGGACGCGTCTAATCAATACATGAAGTGATTTAGTTTTAACCCGATTGGCTAACATAACATGTACAGAACAATAATAATTTGGTGAATGATTGACATGACTGTAGAAGATCGATTCATACGGTCAATTATTGTCAGTAGCAAAAACGAAGACTAATAGGAAGCCTTTGACTAACAGCTCGATCGGTAATGACTGTTAAAAAACTCATCGATCGTCAGTAGATATATACCTGTATCTGTACCAACAATTGTTAATTAGATATTTGTAATTTCACTGTTGATGTTGGATATGACTGGTAAGATGGACGTACATTGTAACACAAACATGCGATCGCAACTATTAAATTTCTTAATTGATACAGTATACAAAAAATGAATTACACCGCACCATATAAGCTTCATCTTTATAAGTCTCATCGTTGATGGTAAGTACCAAAAATTTGTTTAAATATCCTGGAAACAGACGGAGGGGCAAAACACCCCTCGAACTTTTAAATCAGTTGAGTCCCTATCAATTTCAAACTAATAATATAAATAATAATTCGAGGTTCTTATATACCACTTTATCACTACCTAGTTTGTATGTCGTCTCAAAATGGTTCAAATATTCCTATCCATAGTTATAGGGCCTTTGCAACCGACCAATTTATTTCTCAACTCCTTCAGGTCCGTGCTGCCATTTCGGCGCTTACAACTATGGTATAATTATATCAGTTGTTTACATAGTAGAGTAATCTGACAGACGTTTACATTGTACATAATGCAGACAATAGCGTGATGTTCCAAAATTAATTACTTTTCAGTTGAAGATCAACACATCCCGATGTAATATAAGTAGATATAACAGTTTGAAATGCGACACGTGTTATGGAAAAGTATGAGTTCTATGTCTTGTTATTATTTTAATTATTTCTCATATATTGCATTAATTTACATTGCACTTATCAGATCCATGATTCAGTAGATTATCAAACTTGGAACCGGGTTTTTTTGTGAAAATCTATTAATCTGACCATTGTTTCGAAATGATGAATTGGAAACGCAATCACTACATCAAATAGCAAACCGCAATACAAGTATTTTACATCAAAGCAGTCATTAATATGCGTTCAGTACTCGACACTATTTTTGATTATAGCTATTCTTTATATGAATGTTATAGCTTAAAATGAATCAATGTCAATTATTGTGTCACTTATCACTTTTACATCACGGCAATAATGCTTTTATAACATCAAGCCAATACTATATTTTGAGTCGAAGAGACATCAAAAAGTAAGGGAGCACTAACTACTTTAAGTAATTAAATAGTGTAAAATAATCTCAATGGCGGCAGAACGGCAATCCAATTTCATATTTAACTTCATTATATAGCCATTTCGTCCAAATTACTACATATCAGTGGTACTGAGGCTAAAAGAAAAACGTGGCAATATAACGAAAGCGAAAGTGTGCATTGAAACTCCTATTAGCGTTACAAATCTACAATAATTCTTTCCTAAATAAAAATTATTAATATTTGAACTAGTATTCCAGCTACAAGATTGGTGCCAAACACGGGCACTGACAGTTCATCAGCAGTGAACAAACAAGCTACGTGCAATTAACAGATACGGAGAGAAAACCGATGGTCCGGATAAGATAAGCATATCCCGTGATGATAATTCCTTAAGGGGGAGCTACGTTTGCCATTGGTATAAACAGGCTAATTTTTGTATGTGTAAAATTCAAGAGCAACAACCTCCGTACCGCACTTCAATAGTGCTTGCACGTTTCATTAGTGAACAAACAATTCACAATTTCATGTTTTTTTCCCAAAAATGTTCTTAAAGAGGAAAAAGTGTGATTTTGTAATTTTTATGGTTAAATCGACACAGCTTTTATAACATGATTTAATATTTTTACATATACATAATTCATTATTCGGATGTATACGGAAGGGAAACCTACCGAGGTATTTGTGAAACTCTTTGTAATAACGCCAAAAATACTTCCGAAACGCACTTGGGGTAAAATTTAATTTGGTGGCTAAATTTTGTTGAAGCTAACAATGCAACTGTTTACCTGTATAGTCAGGTAAGCATTCACTACAACAGGCCTTGGGTACCCTATACCAAAAACACCGGAACAAAGTTTGCACACAGAAAGAATGCAAATTGTATTCAAGCACAGTCAACCTAATCAAAGTGAGTCATCAAAAATAATTTTTACCCTACGTGTGTTTAGGAAGAATTTTTGTCGTTATTGAAAAGATTTTCACAAATATCTTTGTAGGTTTCCATTCCGTATATATCCGAGTAATGAATTATGTATATGCAAAAATATTCAATCATGTTATAAAAGCTGTGTCGATGCAACCATAGAAATTACAAAATCACACTTTTTCTGTTTAAAAAACACTCTTAGGAAAAAAACATGAAATTGTGAATTGTTTGTTCACAAATGAAACGTGCAAGCACAATTGAAGTGCAGTACGGAGGTTGTTGCTCTTATTTTTTATACATGAAAAAATAGCCAGTTAATACCAATGGCAAAAATAAATAATAATTATAATATACAACATTTGATATAGCGCCCTATCTAGCTTACATAAGCTACTCTAAAGCGCTTTACAGTACATATATATACAATTAATACATTAGCATATACATTAAGCAATACAATTGTGAGGATTTCGCAGGAGCTGCCTTATCAGGCGCAAACTACTAGTCCTATGCCACCTGGCTAATATCTCCATATGTGTGTATGTCTGTGTGTGTGCTGGAGATATTATGTGTTCTGTTTGTAGTGGGACCGTGCTTCTAACGGCATTTTTTATAGTGCCTCTTCACTTGAATGCTACAGCACAGATACCGCAACACCCACCCCAGACCAATTCCTACTCCGCCTGGGTTGTTGGAGTTGTGTGGGCAGGAGAAAAACATTTTCTCTAACATCCATGCTTACGCCGACGGGGAAACGTAGCTCCCCCTTAAATAAAGCTAATCTCTGAATGAAGCATCGATTTGTAATTAAAGTAGGTGTTGCTGTTTTCTTAAGGCGTGAAAGTAACACATGGCTTTTATTAGCATGATACATCTATTTCAATACGCTCAGAATTTAATTTGAGAAAGATACTACCATGTGTCAATGTAAGACATTTCACATTGACACATGTTCCGTATTGATTATGTTACGAACGTGACGTAATGTTACGTAATGAGTATACTTTTAACGAATACGGTGGTCACTATAGAATTGCAGATTTGGTAACAATGACACAACACCATCATCTTCCTGATGAAACAAAATTGTGTTAGATTTACAGGTCTGAGTTGTGTTTTTTTCTGGTAAAACGTTTTATTATACTTTCATATAAATCATACCTTTGGATACAATATGTGTTTCAAAAACAAATTCTTACCAACTTTTTACCTTCGATTAAAAAAAAATTCCAATTCTTTAGGAAGGGTCGTTATATCTCCATGCGCCAAAACGATATAGTCAAAACCGAATCGGTTGATTTTATGATTGAAATCGCATATTGGAACTTTTCAGGACAAGCATTAATTGCAATTAGGAACATGTAAAACATTTAACTGTATGTTTCGGAGTAAAGACAGATAATCCATTCTATGAATTTCTTCACAGTCTATTAGACAGTTTTCGACAAGCAAATAATACGGTCAAATTCCTTCAGGGTTTCACTTAATTGGATGGTTGATCTTCAAATTCCACCTCATCTTACTGGTACCGAAGAAGACGACTTCATACTAGTTTTTCATCTCTCTCAAATCACTTATATCACTAATAAGCCATGTATTAATTTTACTAGGAACACTAAGAGAGGAAGAGAACTATTCTTTTTCATTACATCATAAGCGTAACATTAATTTCTTTTGATAATTTCTTTTTCGAATTGGCTTTCTGTAAAATGTACTCTACTACGGATCCATCCAGCGGGTATCTACGGTACACAATTAACATACATGCCTACTCCCCCTTAATTGACTGAATTAAAAGATCGATATACCCCTATCGTCTCCGTTCAAAAATAGCGTAAATACAAAATATCGATCTAATACAGCACTGCCAATCACCAACCACAAAATCATTACGTTATTCTCTTAGCCAATGAGACTTAAATTGCATCAATTGAAAAGAAGATATTGACTTAAGTTAATAGCAGTATTGATTATATTTAATTTAAGTGAGTAGTAACAGCTATTTTCATTATAACAACAAGTTATACGAAACAGCCATGTTGTGGTCACTTTACCTTCTCTCTATGTATGTGGTTACCATAGAAGCAGCAACTCATGAGGATTTGACAAGACTTCACAAAAAATTGATGGAAAATTATAACAAAGACTTGCGTCCTACCTTTAACCTTTCACAACCAACAAAAGTTTATCTTGGTTTTCAGCTTCTCTCGTTGAAGGAATTCGAAGAAAAGACGGGTAAATTTGCAGTTGTAGGAATGTTCGCCATATTTTGGCATGACTTTCAAATGGAATGGAATCCTACAGATTTTGGTGGCATTGATCATACTTTTCTTCCGCAGAGCTCCGTGTGGACACCTGATATGATACTTATGAATCCCTTTGACAAAATTGAGCCTCCTGGCTTTAACAGACAAAAAGTAGGGGTATATAGCACTGGAGTTGTGAACTGGGGTCCTGCTGATGTGTATGAGGTAACGTGCCAAGCGGATGTTACATTTTATCCGTTTGACCAGCAGAAATGTTCTTTGGTTTTCGGCCTTTACATGGTTACAGTGATAGATGTGACCATTGAAACATTCTCAGATGATATTCAAACTGACTTTTATTACCCCAACGGAATATGGGAATTAAAAGATACAACCTGCAAGGTGTATCCTGTCCTAAACTCACCAACATTGACACTGACGATTGCGATAAAAAGACGTCCAATGTTTCAAATCATAAATACTATTGTACCATTCAGTATTTTAGGACTGTTGAACGTTATGGTGTTTCTTCTCCCCGCTGAGTCTGGTGAACGTGTTGGTTTTACTATTACTGTGTTCCTAGCTATTGCTGTGTTTATGAGTATTGTAACAGAGACTCTTCCTGGAACAAGCGAGCCTTCTTTCCCTCGACTGTGTTATCTATTGGCGGCGGAACTCTGCATCAATGCCCTTGTGACGGTTTGTACAATCTTAGTATTAAAATTACATCATAAATCCAAGCACGAAGCTGTTCCCTCTTGGCTTCAACATTTAACATGCAAATGTGTTTGTTTCCACTCAAGAAACAAAATAGACGATAACCTTAAAAACAACACAGATCTTAACAATCAACGCACCATTTGCATAGAAACTGTGGTGTCGAAGATTCAGGAGTCGGAAAGAAATAAAACAGTAAGTGAAAAAATTTGGGATTGGAACTGCAACGATACAGAAAATGGAAACAGCAACCCTCAGCCAGAAGGGAAATACAGTTGTGGTAAAACGTCTTGGCAAAGTATAGCACATTTTCTTGATGTGTTTTTGTTTGTTTTTTTCATAGTTGTTTTCCTCACAAACAAGATAGTCGCATATGTTATATTGTCGTAAAATGCACATAGTGTACACATCTGTAAATAACTATTTTATTAAAAAGCGCAGGATAATTTTGTTCTTTAACTTTAGTTGGATTTACGTGTCTTTGTTAATATTTTAGTTCTGTTTCAAACAGAAACACTGAATTGACAAGCACTTATATTGCGATCCAGTTTTAAACTTTACATTTGTGATGGCTGGATAGTTAGACAGCCGGATTTGCGATGACTAGATAGTGGGACAGTCAGATAAATGATAGCTAGATAATGGGACAATCGAATTTATGATGGTTGGAAAGTGGGACAGAAGACTGGATATTGGTTATTAGTTGTTTTTAAATTAAAAACAGTGATAAACCCAAATACTAACGCTATTGAATCATGAACATTTCCATATTGTCTTCATTACAAACAAATGGAGAAATGACGTCCACTTTGCTAATTTGCATAATCCACCATCTTTGATAACATGGCGGCAACTTGGCCCATAGGGATAACACACTATGGAGTTTTTGCGTTTATCGGGTGAATACTATTTGCCGGGATGTCATATTTCCCTACACACCGTCTAAATATGTGTGAAAAGTTAATTAGCGCGATTCATTAAAAAACTCTAGGTTCCTAGAGTAGATGAAGTTTCGAAGCGACGGCGCCTATATGTTCTATGCAATCGAATACTGGAAAACGACCAAATAGCCATTTTCTGCACTTTTGATAGAATTTTTCGATGCTGTCTCCATGACCTAGATAAGTTGCCGAGATTCGCTTGATAATTTCCGGTTTAGAAAAACACAGTTTATCAGTTTTTTTAAGAATATTTGCAATACTTGAGGTACCTAGAGCATTTGAAAAGTGGATTTTCTGAAATATGACATAAAATCAAAGAGGCACCAAAGGGGATTATGTAAAAATATCGTATTCTTCTTAAGGGGGAACTCCGTTTGCCATCGGTATAAACAGGCTTATTATTCATGTGTAAAATTCAAGAGCAACAACCTCGGTACCACACTTCAATTGTGCTTGCACATTTCATTTGTGAACAAACAATTCACAATTTCATGTTTCTCTGATTTTAAAACATAAATTTCTCGTTAATCACGCAGATTCTGTAGGTTAATGTTTCACAACTAACACCTTAAATGTCTTCTAACATATAAATAAAGTAAGATTTTTATATAGTGTAGACGCAACAAGTGAAAAATGCACATTGTTTATGTTCATTCATCGGTAGTATAGAATGTGCGAGAATGACAGCTGTTTGGCTATATATTCTATAATCTTTCTCTTTTGAAGAAGTTATGTAACTCCCGTTCTCATTATCTTTGATGCAACTCATTCAATATGATCAGTTGACTAGTTTTATTCTACAGAGTTGTCTTTAAATACGCCAAATACGTAGCTAAATTGAGCCCGGGAACAATTATTTTCTGTTGGTTGCAACGGTGGCGCGGGCAACTTTTGATGATAACGTGATCCAATATGCTCCGCCCCTCATTAATATTTATGAGAAAAAGTGGCCCTCATTTCTCCATATGAGTTAAATTGCGTTTTCTTTGTTTTTCGTTTTTGTTTTTTTACATTTCCACTTGATGTACCTATATATTAACCCGGTTGTATATGACTTTACTTGATCCAAATTGTGTGAAAACATTGTATATTATCTATGTACTGTAGCAACATATCAGTACATTTTACATTAAAAAATAAATACATGGTTATATATCCGTTTTTGTGTTTGTTTACTTCCACAGCAGAACGTTGAGAGATGTACGATATAGTATTGGAATATTTATCCCCTAAATTACTTTGAATGGTTTGATGTTGTTGACATGATTATACATCATTTTAATGTCACATTATGGTTTTCACTGATAATATGACCACTAAGGGTTGAGAGTGTAAGAAATGTAAAAGACATATTTTGATCCAGCATAATGATATTTTACATGCAAACAGCTTAACCAAAGGTGTCGATGATGATATCGGCTGGAAAAACACAACAGTTATTGTTTTTAGTTGCAGTGGGGACAGCAGATCAAAAGCTCTTTCTTCTTTTCTGGCTTGAAGAGAACAAAGGTCATGCCCATATTCTGCAGCTCACCAGTTCAAACTATTGCAAATGCTTTTTTCATTAGCATTATGATCAATGGATCGCATCTTTGTTGGATTTTTACAAAAAGTAGAATTGCCTTTAAAATATGTAATTATTAACATACGGTCATAAGTGAATAAATAATCTTGAGTAGTTTTTTTAAATTTGTTTTGCCAAGTCCGCATGTTACTGAAATAATTATTGTCATCCATTGGACCCATTGGAGTAACCGGTTTACATAAATGCTAGACATCGAATGTACTGAAAATTGTAAATTGCATTTTTATTTTGTAGTCGATAATGATGCCTTTCATTTGAAATCTCCTCGGTCTGAGGTTCAATTTTATCCCATTGCTTTGACGTTTTGGCATATGCTTTCTCATCTCCCTCCATTTTCTGATAAGCGATGAACACAGCCAATGTAATATATAACCTTGATAACACAGTCTTGTTTAAGTTGGGTACATCTCATTATTGTAGATGAAAATAAGAAAATCGATAAAATGGTGTGTTAGTCGTGATGTTTGCAAATGAGTATCACTGATTTATTCTAATATTTACTGGTTATTTTAGAATACCTCGTTTTTGTCAATGATGATGAGCATAAGTCCGCCAATCGAAATCATGATCTCGTTCATAAAGCCGAGACAATTAATACAAAATCATTTAAATACTTTTAGTTTTATTATTCTATTACATGTATGTTTGATATATGACACTGATGTCAATAGGATCTTCGCTGATATTTGAGAAAATTGATATATACATTTTTGTATGAATGAATTATTTATATCTTTTCTCTTAAAAATGTAATTCACGTCGACTTGGCATGTTGTTAAAATTATAAACACTGATCAATATTCATGAAACCATGACACATTCATTGAAATATCTATTGATTTATTGAAACAACTTTCATGTTTTATAAATAGGACTCTCTGATGAATTATCGATTAAGATTTTATCTTAATTATGATCAAAATCGATTTTCAAAAAAAGTGATGCGTCACGCACCAATGACAGGTGAATACAATACATGATTCCGAACTTATCTTATGCTTTCGCGTTTGAACATGGTATAATTTTTACGATTGTTTTCAAAATGTCACATCTATATAACATTGGATTCGAAGAAATGTCGTGCTACTTTCTTTGTGAATCAACAAATGCCCCTTTTTGTAAACGCAAAAGCATCCTTGGTAACATTCGCATAATCATTCAATTTATACCACAAACCACTTCAATTACGTTCATGTAATTCAAGTTAATGAATCAATTAAATATTATTCTGTTATGTGGTTTGGTCCTGTAATATGGAACTGAATTGCAGACACAATGAGTAACGCACCTTAGCGCTATAAGATTTTTGTCTACAATCCTGTTATGTATTACCGGACAATAACACCGAAGAGAGTACTATTTTATACTTATATTTATATTATTCATGTTTTAATATTCACATCTACAATTGTAAGTTCACAACGCACTATTAAATTCGAATTTTGCGTTGTTTGTTCAAGAAGCCCGTGTGATTGCTCACGGATTGTTGTATTTTGACTGAACATGAATGGTGGTTTTCTCTGGGGCAATTACGTAACTCGTCAAGTTGTGAAAATCTAGGTAAAGCGGAGTTATAGACCAAAACAAATGCAAATAGTAAATGCTACGTCCAATTATGTTTTTATAGCAGTCAAATAGTATCATATATCGGCTCTCTTTGTCAGGCACAAGGCGTTCAGTAAAACTCCGGTCAATTATTAAAATGTTATTTAACTGTTCTATTACCTGGAAGCCAAACCTGTTCCTGACAATCTAACAGTTACTGTTATATTTCTGACAATCTAACAGTTACTGTAATATTTTGTAACATGCATTGCAAAATTGAACATAATCTTAATCAATATGACGAGAAATTTACATATACAGCTATTTTTCCGTACGAACCTTCCATATTTTTTTTATTTAGTTAATAATGTTAAGTCATATTAAGTATTGCATGTATATTAAAGGATTTAGTTGAATATATAATTTTATGTTATGGAGATATAACACAAAAAATCGGAGTTGAGATGAGAGTACAATCCGGTTGTTTGTGTTATAGCTCCATAACATAAAAACTATATTCAAATTAATCTTTATAATTTAATATACTATACACAATCACTGTGGAAATCCAATTTTATTGATGAACTCTTTTCTCTTAGATATTATTACACTGCTGTATCAGCCAATCAAAAGCGACGTAATAAATGGCGACGTCATTCTTTATGTTCAGGAGGCTCAACTTTGTCATAAGGATTGTAAAGTATAATATCAGGTATCCACACGGAGCTCTGCGGGGGAAAAGTATGATCAATGCCACCGAAATCTGCAGGATTCCATTTCATTTTAAAGGCATGCCAAAATATGAAAAACATTCCAACAATAGCAAATACCCGTCTTTTCTTCGAATTCTTTCAACGAATAAAGATGAAAACCAAGATACAATGTTGTTGGATTTGAGAAGTTAAACGTTTGACGTAAGTCCTTGTTATAATTTGCCATCAATTTTTCGTGAAGTCTTGTCAAATCCTCATGAGTTGCTGCTTCTATTGTTACCACAGACATAGAGAGAAGGTAGAGTAACCACAACATGGCTGTTTCGTATACCGTGTCGTTATAATAAAAGTACTCGCTTAAAATGGACGTGTCTAATCAATATATGATTCTAAACAAATATATATATATATGTAGTTATTTAGTGGTGATTAACCCGATTGGCTAAAATGATTGACATTACAGAAGAAGATCAATTCATACGGTCAAATATTGTCAAAAATGAAGGATTAATACGAAGCCTTCAACTTAGTCAATAGAGTCAAAGGGAGTAGGGATCTCGCTTATACATAGGGGATATTATACGAAATAGAGTTTTACTGTGAAGAGACAACCCGTTGAAGACAGAATCAAGAGTTCGTCATATTGCCTTTATTACATGTATGTTTTGAAAATGCACGTTTTTTTCGTGATGAAATAAAAAAGATAGAATAACATTTTTTTCTCAATAATCCTATTTCGTTCAAAAAATTTGCTCCAACTTGCAATATGTATATTTTTTCACCTATCTTTAAATAAAAAGGACATAGACGTTGACATTTTGGCCATTTTTGTTTTCTCGTTGTAAGTTAGG
The DNA here is from genome assembly GCA_032360845.1 of Crassadoma gigantea. Classification (NCBI taxonomy): domain Eukaryota; kingdom Metazoa; phylum Mollusca; class Bivalvia; order Pectinida; family Pectinidae; genus Crassadoma; species Crassadoma gigantea. Next base: position 10,918 of record JAULCA010430957.1, read on the forward strand.
GAAAACATTTCGTATTCGATTTGATTCGAAATAATATTTTAAGAAAGCTTAGTAATTTGAATCGTTCTTGCGCAAACATTGTTATCTGCCGAGGTCGAGTTTACATAAGAGATATGATATAGTTGATCGACCCGACATCTATCAATAGGTAAATGGAAGTTTTTTATGCTTAACGCTACATACAATCATGTAGTGTTCGAAATGGATTTTTCGTTCAAACTGATATATTCAAACATTAATGACAGACGAATACAGTTTGAATTGTCTTTCCCATTAGGGACGTTAGTTCTATCTCTATCAATTGATATGCTCATTCACGGTTCAATTTACTGTTCGAATCTATCTTTCATATGTCTAATTAAATATAAACGCAATGTTTGTAATCCAAACATATTGTTTGGTTTTCATTTGAACATCCATTAGAAATGAAGGAATACAAACATATTTCAGAATAATACATCAAAGTGAAACATACCGAACATCACAACTAACAGCTCGAT
>JAULCA010430968.1:0-11415 GCA_032360845.1 Crassadoma gigantea
ATACTGGGCTCCCCATTGCTACCACAAACCATTACTGGTAACCTCTGTCCCTGAGTAAAACAATATATGATGTTGATGATTATACACTTTAACAACTCAATTGACAACTCAATAATGTTGTCAAAACTAAATATTCCTGAGGATTTGTCTCCTTTTAGTCAATCCTAGTAATCTAAACCACAGACATTTACCTCGAATTGAATTTACGCCGTCATTTGACCAGAAGCTGTGGGTAGTGCGCTCTGACCAGAAAGATATGGAAGATTAAATGCGACATATGGAATAGATCCTGACTACATGTGGATACTCTTAGAGGAAAGCAATGAGTGTAGCCAAAAAATGCACTAACAATGATAGAAAAACTAACGACATTTTCGCTTTACCATACCTACAGCGTTAAAGTGGTGTCTGGTGCATTTTCAAGAGTGTTGCGCAAACATGACATTGGCACAACCATGCAACCACCGACACCATCAAGCAACTACTCGTGCAATCGAAAGACATATTGCCCAAGGAAGACATGACATGTGTAGTTAATCAAATTCCATGCCACCCTTCATATATTGGTAAAATCGGCCGGACTTTCGATTCACATCTTAACGAACATCAGAAAGACGTATACGACATTGATACTACTCAAGAAATACATGTACAAGGAAAACTTTGGAGAAACAAAACAATAAATCAACCATTACAGACCATGCAAATAACCATAAAAAAACAATGGAACAACAAAACAGAGTTTGAACTGGATCAAGTACAATAGAAAACTGAGGGTAATCCAAGAATCCCTCTAGATTAGGAGAACTAGCCGTATCGAAAGCTCGGAATATAAGTTTCCAAAAACTGTGTTCAAAACAATGTTAGCATATAAGATAGTTTGTGTTTTAAGCACTTAAAAGACTTCACCTCCTGATCATTTGATAATATCTCATAAAATCATATATTGTATAAGAAAGGGTTATCTCCTCTGGGTTCTGAGAGTAAAATTTAAATTGATATTTCAAGTTTTGGTTCTTAGAATATTTTACTATGATTTCTAAAATAGCCAGTTTAGCGATTCCGGCTCATGTTGACAGTTGTTAGATTGCTGTTCTGTATTTACTTGAGTAGCTGTACCTTGTTGTTGTATACTGATAAATTATTTTTATATCTCGATTTTTAATTAATTAATTTATTAGAGCGATGCTTAATTTAGATTAGCAAATATATGTATTGACGAGGTTCATGCTGCGCTGATTCTTTTCCATCTTCCTAGGGAAGTGGTTGAATCCATGCAGAGTTTCATATTCTCTGAAACTGTTATTTTACATCATATTTATCAGCGGACACACCTGCAGTATTCTACCACGATTTTGCAAGTGCCTGCAATCATTCTGAAGGGAGAAAATACTCGATTTTCTCAATTCAGGTTTGGCTGAAAACAAATTAATGCGCATATCCGTGCACAACTCTCCTAGTTACAGTTGTACCTTCTACAAAATGTACATGCTATAAAGAGGTCACTTAAATAGTGAGTCTCGAACTTCGACCATTTATGAGTGCTTGGAGCACTATCCAATTGTAAATTTACTAAGTACATGTAGGCCTAGTATACAGATTTACATGTTGATTTCCATGCTACAGATAACGCATTACTGAAATATTCTTGGTAATAAGTGATAGTTCCATTTACTTATCGTTGTATATTATTGTTGAAATAAATTCCTTTTTTTATGTTTGTTGCAGGTTTGTGTACGCTTGTTGGAATTATACTTTACATAGGCAGCATTACAGAGGAGGTTGGGAATAAAGGAAAAGGTAACTCCATGGAGGAGCCCAAATTTAAATATTTTTACGGATCGTCCTTTATGATGGCCGTGTCGTCGTTCGCGCTGACAGAGTTGTCGGGCGTGTTTTCTGTGTACCTGTATATAACGCGCTATAAACATTCACAACGAAAGAAACTGCAGCAAATGTTAAAGAGCGAACAAAATGATAGAGGAAATAGGTGGCGCTATAGGAAATCTCCGTCTCAGTCACGAGACCGATCACAGTCCCGGGACCGCTCCGGCGATCCTTCTCTCAGTCGCTCTGAGAGTTATTACACCTATACACCAATATCGGAAACTACTTCTCATGAACTTTCTAATTATACATTTCCTAGAGAAGTTTCCGGCAATACCATATCAACGACTGTAGATACGCATGCTCCACGTGACCATGCATCACGTGACCACGCACCACGTGATCATATACCACGCGATCACGTACCGCGTGACTATCTACCACGTGATCACCTACCACGGGACCATCTACCACGTGACCATTATCCACGTGACCACAGCCAGCGTGACCATATACCTGTGCCAACAGACACGTATTTAAGGAGAACAACCCCCGTATAACGTTTGAGGGGTAATATGTGGTATACCCCGTATTAAACGCCTGAGGGGTAATATGAGGTATACCGCGTATATACGCCAGAGGGGTAATATAGGATATAACCCGTATATAACGTCTGAGGGGATAGCATATATGCTTAAAAGTGTTCTGCGGCAAAGAAGATGATGAAAGTTAAAATGTGAGAATGTATTAATTTATAATCCATTCATCAAATCATACATGTCTACGGCCTTACTGGATAGTAGCGAGTGGTCCTAAATGTGTGTGATTGCATGAAAAGGTTGTATATGTGTTAGACAGTCTGCGGTGTTCAATCTTAGTATGCAATTCATGGATGATATGGGTTGTACACGTGTGTTGGAGGACATCCGAGAATTTGTGACTGTTTAGTGTACGTAGAACTTGTTTTAATCCTTCTTTGCCAAGAATGAAGAACAACGGATTCGGGTTGTGTATCCCAGATTTTTGACGTTTACGTAAGCACTGATGACGTGGTTCACTGTTGTTTGTCCAAGATGGCAAGGCTCTACCCGAGAGCTCCCGGGAAATGTGCGGCGTGTGAAAGCACTCAAACAATGCTCGCGACGTAAGGAAATTTTTGTTTGAAGTGTACTGGTACCATGAACCGCGGCCCGGTACCTTGTATGTGTCGCAAATTTGTTCTATGGTCGGCCCGGTACCCTAGACACGGTGCATTTTGGTTCTACTGTTCTAAGGAAGGGTTCATGATATGTTCCCTATTTTGTTCCGCGGACGTGCCGGTAGACACGATCCAAATTTGTTTTAAGGACGGGTTTGGAAACATACTGCAAGCTCTGTTCTAGAAACGGGCCGAAGGACATGATGCAAATTTGTTCTAGCGATGGACTGGTAACTATCTGAAATTGTTTTCTTGGAATGGACAAGAAAGAAGTTGCAAAGGTCTTGTTGGTTGGATGGGCCGCTAGATAAGATATGGATTTGTTAACGGGACGAATAGAGAAGAGCATCCATATCTCTGTCCACGGCAAAAATGAAGAATTATGAAACGTATTTATTTTGAATATATTATTGATATTGTATATAGAATACAGGTAATATTGAAGGACTTACACATACGACAAAGTGATTTTATTTTGTATAGCAATCAGGAGATCATGTTTAAATCATACAGCATTGAAGCTGCAAAGCTAAAACATGTGAATTAGTCAGCTATAGTAGTCATAGGTTTTAATTAATTGCAGTTTCACATTAATTTCTTCAAATCATGATTTGCTACCCATCTTGAAATCATTCATTGTCATTTTCCATATCGAATAAACGTCTATACGAGCAAAGGGAGTAAATACTCTAGATACAGGTTACGCAGTTCGAAAAATGGAGCGAGAAAATTTGTTACTGTCCCACACTGTACGACATTGGAAGGGAGTATATTAGTAACTGTTCTACATTGTACGAAATTGGAAGTGAGTATATTAGTAACTGTCCTACATTGTACGACATTGGGAATGAGTATATTAGTAACTGTCCTACATTGTACGACATTGGGAGTGAGTATATTAGTAACTGTCCTACATTGTACGACATTGGGAGTGAGTACGTACATTGGGAGTGAGTATATTAGTAACTGTCCCACACTGCGACATTGGATGGGAGTAAATTAGTAACTGTCCTTCATTGTGTGACATTTGGACTTATTGTATAAGTAAATGTCCTACATTGTATGATATTGAGATTTAACAGAAGTAACTGTCCTACATTATACGACATTGGGAGTGAGTATATATGTAACTGTCCTACATTGTCCGACATTTGGAGTGTGTGTATAAGTAAATGTCCTACATTGTACGACATTTGGAGTGTGTACATTAGTAACTGTCCTACATTATACGACATTGAGAGTGAGTATATATGTAACTGTCCTACATTGTACGATATCGAGATTGAGTATATTAGTAACTGTCCTACGTTGTACGACATTGGGAGTGAGTATATAAGTAACTGTCCTACATTGTATGACATTTAGGGTGAACAGAAGCAACTGTCCTACATTGCTTATCATTCAAAGTGTTATAAGTAACTGTCCTACGATATATGGCATGGTGAGTAAGTGTAATAGTAACAACAAGGTATGACATTGTGAGTGGGCGTATTAGTAATTGTCTGTCCAACACTGTAACTATCCTACATTGTATATCATAACGACATGAGTAGTGAGTATATTACTAACTGTCCTACATTGTACGACATAAGGAGTGAGTATATTTAAGTACCAGTCCTACATTGTACGACATTGAGAGTGAGTATATATGTTACTGTCCTTACATTGTACGAAATAGGGACTGAGTACATTTAAATAACAGTCCTACATTGTGCGACATTAGGAGTGAGTATATATGTTACTCTCGTACATTGTACGACATTTGGAGTGAGTATATTAGTAAATGTCCTACATTGTCAATATTGCGAGAGAGTATATCAGTAGCTGTCCTACATTGTTCGACATTGCGAGACAGTGTATTAGTAACTGTCCTAAATTGTACGACACTGGGAGTGAGTATATTAGTAATTATCCTACATGGTACGACATTGCGAGAGGTGTATATTAGTAACTGACCTACATTGTACGAAGTTGGGAGTGAGTATATTTGTAACTGTCCTCCACTGTACGACATTGCGCGAGTGGGCATGTTAGTAACTGTCCCACATTGTCCGACATTGGGAGTGAGGATATTAATAACTGTCCTTACATTGTACGACATTGGGGGTGAGGTTTAGGTAACTGTCCTACATTGTACGACATTTGGAGTGAGTATATAAGTAGCTGTCCTACATTGTACGACATTGGGAGTGTTTGTATTAGTAAATGTCCTACATTGTACGACATCGGGAGTGAGTATATATGTTACTGTGTACATTGTACAACATTTTAAATGAGTATATAAATAGCTGTCCTACACTGTACGATAAAAGGAATGAATATATAAGTAACTGTTATACATTGTACGACATTTGGAGTGTTTGTATTAGTAACTGTCCTACATTGTACGACATTGCGAGACAGTAAATTAGTACAGGTCATACATTGTACAACAATGGGAACGGGTATATTAGTAACTGTAACACATTGAACGACATTTGGAGTGTGTGTATTAGTAAATGTCCTACATTGTACGACATTGCGAGAGAGTATATTAGTAGCTGTCCTACATTGTTCGACATTGCGAGACAGTGTATTAGTAACTGTCCTACATTGTACGACATCGGGAGTGAGTATATTAGTAACTGTTATACATTGTACGATATTGCTAGTGGGCATATGAGTAACTGTCCTAAATTGTATGACATATGGAGTGAGAATGTTAGTAGCTGTCCTACATTGTTCTACATTGCAAGACAGTGTATTAGTAACTGTCCTACATTGTACGACATCGGGAGTGAGTATATTAGTACAGGTCATACATTGTACGATATTGCGAGTGGGCATATGAGTAACTGTCCTAAATTGTATGACATTTGGAGTGAGAATGTTAGTAGCTGTCCTACATTGTTCTACGTTGCAAGACAGTGTATTAGTAAATGTCCTACATTGTACGACATTGCGAGAGAGTATATTAGTAGCTGTTCTACATTGTTCGACTTGCGAGACAGTGTTTTAGTAACTGTACTACATTGTACGACATTGGATGTGAGTATATAAGTAACTGTCCTGCATTGTACGACATCGGGAGTGAGTATATAAGTAACTGTTATACATTGTACGACTTTGCGAGTGAGTATATTAGTAACTGTCCTACACTGTAAGACATTGGGTGTGAGTATATAGGTAACTGTCCTACATTGTAGACATAGGTAGTGAGTATATAAGTAACTGTCCTACATTGTACGACATTGCGACTGAGTATATTAGTAACTGTCCTACACTGTACGACATTTGGAGTGAGTATATTAGTAACTGTCCTACATTGTACGACATTTGGAGTGAGTATATTAGTAAATGTCCTACATGGTTCGACATCGGGAGTGAGTATATTAGTAACTGTCCTACATTGTACTACATTTGGAGTGAGTATATTAGTAAATGTCCTACATTGTACGACATTGGGAGTGCGTATATCAGATACAGTCCTTCACTGTGCGACAGTAAGAGTGAGTGTTTTAGGTAACGTTCTAAACTGTTAGAAATTGAAAGTGAGTACATTAGTTACTGTTACCAAGGTATAATTAGTGTAAGGGAGATTATGGACTAGGCATACAAATGTTTATCTGAAACATCGAACTGGTCCCTGGTCGACATGGTTACGGTAGCCTTCATGCCATCATCATCTCGTCATACTCTCATGTTGTTTTTTTAAAAGAAAAGTGTTATAGTGTTCTATGAATAGACATACAGTACATACACATTGTTATATATATATACATTGAGATGGATACTTTGTACGTATATTTTTCACGCGGATGACTAGGTCGTGGTTTCAGTAATAAGTGTGGTAGTTAACTGTGTTGTCACGTGCTTTTTACGTTAAACTTGACTCACTAGGAGCCGTGCTTCTGATTGGTGTATTTTAAGTGTAATTTTATTTGTATAAATTAGACTTTTCTTTCTGTAAGTTATTGGCAGTTTAAAAGAGACGCCGAATCTTTATGTGATGACGTCACTCCGAGTTAGTCCTTAAGTGTTTGTGAACACTTGTTTTTTGGCGCAGAGCGCCTGCGAATGACGTCTCTTTTGTGCTCGGCAGTGCGCAGTTTGATGAGTAATGCCTGGTGATTGTGAAATTAGATTGTATTTAGATTAATATAGTAATCCTTTTAGTCGTCCTATATACATATCAAATTGTTGAAATATAGTAACGTTTGCTTTACTTTAAAGCTACGACAATGATTTCCTGTTTAGATTTTAAATGACATGTTTAGTTATAAAACCTTAGCGCCGTTCCACATATATATTGTCGTGTAATTTAGGGACGCGTGAGTGTTTAATATCACCATAATGTCACATCCAATGTCATTAATTGTCAGGGTCCCATGTTTAAACATGTGCTACAACATATGACGTCAGCATTAAGACATGCCCGCACATGTCGTCTTTCTCTATATTTACACCAGTAGATCGGAACCTGTTTCTACTGTAAGTATTGGTTTGACAGGACATAGGGATCACCGTTCATCGTTTGTTCATTACATATCAGTGGACATGGTCATTGATTTGATCCATTTCGATTGTTCATAGTTGTTGCATTTTAACCATGTTGACCAGGGATGCATGTAAATACCATTACCTTCATCTCAGATGGGTACTCTCGTGGATTTTAGACATACTTACGTGCCCCTTTCTGCCTGCTCCGACCATGACGCGCCATTTTGGAAACAACCCAACGTATGTACGTTGTACAACACTGCGCCATGGCCGTATTTGTATAAACCATGGAAGAGAATCACGCCCATTAGGGATAAATTTTGTATATTTTTTACTTTTGTTTGATGTTGTGAGACAGGCCGATGAGAGAACATGAGTGTAAGTAACATTGTTTCACTGAACACTACTTTGGGCTTGGAAATGGCTCGTTTGTTGAGCGTCTAACAGTATTAGTCTGGCGTGCCCAACAACAAAGTCCCATGTAGGTCTCAACATGCGCGTCTCGCTATACAACTCAACCAAAGTGTAGATACGTATGTATGTTATCCCATCTCGTCTCTATAATCATATAATGGAGGGCGATATTGTTCACATATCCTTATGTCAGAGAGTAATAGCCCATCGGGAGCGCGTGACATATCATCACGTGACCACCAGAACTTATTAGAATATTGATACTGTAACTGTCGACGACAGGTTCACTAAGTTCCTGAAAAATAGAAACGCATGTCCTAAAATCATACTGTTTATCTTATCGTTGTACAAAACACACTAACCGGAAGTCCTCTTTGGATATAATTACGTCATATCCGGTAAATATCTGTAAGAATCTCGTTAAAAGCATACCTCCGGTTAGTGTGTTGTTGTGTTATGCACATTCATGTTTTACGGGCATACCTGTACACGTATAGCTTTTATAAGCGGGCATGTCTGTACAGATGCAGCTTTTATATACACCTGTACTTACATTACATGTGTTTCTTATATGTGTGGGCATATGTGTATAGGTACAGGCATACCTGTACATGTATAGCTTTTACATACGGGTAAACATGTATACGTGTAGCTTATACGGGGATGCATATACATTTGTAGCATATATATATACGGGCATATATGTACAGTACTGGCATAACTGTATTGGTAGTCTCATAATATAGGGGAATACATGGACCACCAAAGTATGTACATTTGCAGGTGTAGTCTCAAGTTACTTAACATATGCATGTGTATATGTGGACATTGTTCATGTGTAGCCTTTATATTAAGAGATGTGCCGAAACCAGTAGAGCCTATTAAATTGGTTTCATATTACATCTTGGCTGGAAAAGTCCAATTTCACGATTTTGCTACATATTCTGTTTTGCAAACTTTTTTTCTTTGTCCTAGTTGACTGTATCTGCCCCGGTGTTTCTCCTTGGTAGACAGCTGTCTTTACTCTCATGGAAGGTATATATATTTATTTCCTTGGAAGGAAATTATATTTACTTTCCTGGAAGGCAGTCCTGTTTTACTCCCTTGAAAGGCAGTTATATTCACTTCCTTTAAGGCAGTCCTATTTTCTCCCTTGAAGGCAGTGATATTTATCCCCTTGAAGGCAGTGATATTTACTCCCTTGAAAGTAGTTGTATTTACTCCCTTGAAGGCGGTCGTAATAACACGCTTGAAGGCAGTTATCTATTGCCATGAAGGCAGTCGTAACTCCTCCCTTGAAGGCAGTCGTATTTGATTACTACAGGTAGTGTTTGCCACTATTTTTACACAGACTAATGTAACGTGATCGTGTCCCTACTCATACCTTTGGATGTGCAGGCTAACTGCTAGGCAAACACGTTTAAACATGTACCGGTATACCCCCGATACGTTCCACAAGGCACCCACTCCTTACATTGTATATGTAGATTTGAAAAAAAATCCACAATATTATATTCTGTCGACTTTTGTACGTGCTTTTGTATGGTAATATATATACATTTATTTCTACTATTTTGTGTCGCTTATTTTTTTCTATCATTGATTTTGAATAAGCTGACTACAGATCCAGACATTTGATGGAAGTGTGACTACAAATCCAGGCATTTGGTGAAAGGGTGACTCTCAACCGACTAGATTTAGTGAATATGTGACTTATATCTGACTACGGCATTCACAAGGCTATGAATGCCACAAGCAAATTATTGACGTTATTACGTCATGATTATTACGGCGGATACCATCGATCCTTCATCGACAGATGATGGTTCTCCTAAATCAACACGGCACCAGATACGTACGATATACATCATTTGAACTAAATGCTGAATAATGACTAGTGTAAATGAATTTGCCTCTGTCAAGTTCGAATTCATATTTCCTTTGAATGCCAACTGAAAGCATTTTAAATGTTTAAATGTTCTTGAGTATATATCATAAACAGCAATGCTACACAGAACCATGTAGTAATTACAAACGTAACTGTATGTACTCTGTTGTTTGTTGGGGGTGTCACAGCCTCGCAACGGCCTAGGTGATTCATGTACAGAGACAGGTGCCTAGAGTAACACTTCCGCCAATACAGAGTAGGAAAGGAAAGTGGGGGAGAGGACAGGTCAGATGTTTGCAATGAAGACAGTAGGACAAGTTTAGTCATCCAGGTAAAAAGACACCGATATAAACCCCTATTTCTACAGGAGCTACATTTGTCGCCTCTTATGACTTTCAGTCTATTATATCTCAGAACCTGCACAAGCCAACTGTATGCATATACGTACAACCGTGTCATTTTTCTGATGCATACATCAATGGATATACAATGTATAAAGATATAAACCGAAGTGTAAAAACATGTAATTCGAATGTCAATCGATAAAACCAGGACAAAATATGAAAGAAAAGATTAACATTGACCCCCTTGACAAACAAATTAACAAAGAGAATAAGACCCGGCGGGTAGACCTCCGGCTGTACTGGCATGTAACTCTAGGTCAAGTCAAGGTAATGTTTCATCTGAATGATGAAAAGTGACAACTAATTAAAAAAAAACATATCACACAAAATAATAAAATATTTTCCAATTAGATTCATGATGGAGATGATTAAACATGTTCATGATCTTCATCGACATGTATCTCTGGAATACTGTGTTGAAAGTTTTTCCGTCAGCAGACATCATCTACCTTGAAGTCATCATAACAAACAATACTGATTTATACAACCATGTATAGAAACAAACGTATTAACAAACAAACAAACGTAATGGCCTATGACAGTATATCGTTTCTTCTGACTATTTGGTTTACTTTTTCAACAGAGAACCGTGAAGCGTGATGGCATTTCTAGAGACCAATTACACCAAACAATAATGTTCAATTCAACCTCGTAGCTAAGGGACAACATAAAACTGGGACAGTAAATATTAGGGTAAACTGTCACTCTGGTGTATTTATTTCAAGTATAAAGTACAGTAAGACAATGATATGTGGCTCGTGGAACACTTCAAATTGTATTACATTGGCCTATCGAACGTTATTCTAAGATACCTAACCTTTAAAGACATTTTTATCCTCATTAGAATCATGTTACATATGTGGTCATCAACAAACACCAAATCTGAATTCAGAATCCTTATGGACATGTGGATATTATAAGGTGACGCACCTTCACTAGACTTACCATGACCGACATGTTGTGAGGAGATAATAAGGTGACGCACCTTCAATAGACTTACCATAACCGACATATTCAGTAGAGATTATAAGGTGACGCACCTACACTAGACTTGCCATCACCGACATGTTATTTGAGATTATAAGGTGACGCACCTTCAATAGACTTACCATAACCGACATGTTCAGTGGAGATTAAAAGGTGACGTACCTTCAATAGACTTACCATAACCGACATGTTCAGTAGAGGTTATAAGGTGACGTACC
>JAULCA010430979.1:0-11415 GCA_032360845.1 Crassadoma gigantea
ATGGATCATTGACTTTTCTAGGTTTACTTTTAATTTAAATATAAAAATACAAACATTAAATGAACAGAAAAGACACACGTTAATAGAATGATGAGTTTGCAGATCAATAAAGGATAAACGAAAGTAAGAGAATATAACAGTGAAGACTGATACCCCTTTTTTGGTTCTTGTGTAGAAGATGCTATATGTGTTTAACAAATGATTGCAAATCCAAAGTATTTTGCCAGTCCCCACAGCAAATCATGGTACTATATTTGTATTCATTTTTTTAGCTTCTGTTGTGATATTATGTTGCTTTTGGATAAGGATATCAACTGTTCCCAGTATTTAACATTTGTATGACCAAGGAAATGAGTTACAAAGGCCAGAACAAAACCTCTAGGCCTCCGGGATGTCCAAAACGAAAGGTAAATACAAATGTTATACATGTGTTTGTCTCTTTACACTCGATAATTGTATAAAACTAGTAAATAGTTGAAATCAGAAATCTGAGGCATAAAGAGTGTGGCCAAATGTTAGGGTCGATTCTGATGTTGTGATTGTTTATATTTTTTATGCCTAGCAATCTTATATATATATTTATGAGTTCGGGAGCCAGAAAATTTAAAAGAATCTATCTTGGGACTTTTCCATCATGGATAGTCACCATAGATAGTGCCAGACTCCATTTGATCTATGTGAATGAAAAATGGCGTACTAGTGGAATATGGTATACATTTGTATAATTCATGTACAAGTAAAATAACGTTTTTGTACAGTGGGGTGAACAATTTGTGATTCCTGGAAACATAAAACGACATCTTAGTACAATTGTGTGTACACTTTGTACAATTCATGTGAATATAAATGGCGCACGAGTAAATTGTGGTGAACACGTTGTATAGTTGTGGTGAATGTAAAATAGCGTACTTGTACAGTAGGGGAAACACTTTGTGTAATTCATGTGAGTGTATTATCGTGCATACAGTTGTTTCATAAACAAGTGTTAACCAGTATATATTTAACACTTAGTATAATTCTTGTGATGGTTAAATACATAATGGTACAGTGCGGTGAACACTTGTATATGAAACAACTGAATGTATGATAATTGATCGAAACAATATGATTTACACTTGCGCATGCTACCTGTACATGTATCATTTTCTGCTAGCATTATGATAGATTCAGTCGTTAATTTGATATCTTGGTTTGTCAAATTTTCCCGTAATGACGCTGTGAGATTTAGGTTTTATTTTCTATACATTTTTACTAGTGCAATTTTTAAAAAATTGTTCATTCAATTGAAGTGACATTTTCACTATCAGTTGATTGATTTGACCAATCAAAACACTGATTACAAACTACCATGAGACACATTACAAGTGACCCTTCAGGTCATAGCTTAGTTATCTTAACAATACGCAGGTCTCGGGGAAATTCGTCTTAGACATCAGCCAATTTTGATGCACCATAGTTATCATCTATTAACCATTATGAGTAAATTATTCTCTGTTGGACAATCAACATTCCATTTAACGGTTAAATTTCATTTTCATAAAAGCCAGACTATGCAGGTCAGATATTCTTACTGTATGATCGGATTGTTCATGTCTCACGCTTTTCAGCAAAAGTTGTAGCATCAGTGACAAGCAGGTGACCACGTACATCGTATATATTGGACATCGGCCACTGCTTTACAGATTTATTGAAGTGTACTTAAGGTAACAGCAAAGCAAATAAAAAAAGCAAGAGACTACTCACATTTGTCTCCATCTGGACTTGACGCAATTTTAAACGTTAACACTTGGCTTTCCTGCAGTAAGTCAGCTCATCATCTGGAAAAGGAAAACAAATATGGTAATTCAGTAATAAAATCATAGTCATGTTAATCAATCATTTCATTTAAATGTATAATATTAGATAAAGATATATCAACATTTGATAGACAGAAAAGACATATGTTTATAGAATTAAAAGTGAAAAAAGAAATATCAAGATTTGATGGACAGAAAAGACATTATGTTTATAGAATTACAAAGTTTGCAGATAAATAAAGGATAAAAGAAAGTATGATGTGACGTTTGTATAACAAATGATTGGAGATCTAAAGCATAGAGCCAATCCCCACAACATGGAATGTTTGCATATTTTTGTTTTTCTCTTTAAACTCAGGAATTGTAGATTCGGTTTTATAATGGGAATATCATGTTTTTAAAGTTCTGACCTAGGAACTAAGCCCCAATGGATGTACTCGACCCCGGTCCCTTCCTAGTAACCGTTTAGCATTGTAGAGACTACTACTCATTTTGGTTCCACCTCGTAATGCCTGGAATCAGCCCTTCAATTTCTAAAATTTTGAATGTTGACCAGAAAGAGTAAATGATCAGCTCCATTATTTGTATAATTTTAAATCTCATCTACCTAGAATTGATTCTAACTAAATGTGGTGTGTATGTATTACTTAATTCAAGAAAACAATTAATTTACATGACAGGGCAAAATTACCCATTTATGTCCCTACCCTGAGCTAAAAGGGGGATTTCCTCTTATGGTACAATTTTGAGCATCAGTCCTTTAAGAATGCTCCCAATTAGATAGGGTTGTAATTATCAGAGCATTCCAAAAAATCCGCTTCGAGAAATATTGTCAAATCACACCCTTCTTGCTTCGACAGCATACTGGATGTCATCCCTTATATTTTACATTTTTAAATTCCAACCACCTAGGGATGATTTCAGGCAAACTTGCTTAAACTCCCATTACTGGTTAGGAGGAAGGAGTATTTGTGGCTCTCGGTCATAGCCGAGGGCCTTTAGCCGTACCACGCATCGAAATTAACATTTTATGGCAATATTTCCAGCAAAAGTATAATTTGTATAATATTGCGCATTTGAAAAGTTATAGCAATGCGTGCGACTTGGTGCTTAGAAACTTTTGGAGAATGCTTGTTTATATATATTTCTAACCCAATATAAATAATCTAAAACTGCTATATAAAGTTTAGTTATCAGCATCTTATCACATCACTAAAATAGAAAGAATTACTTGTAAATGTTGGGCGCGAGGCTTACGGACCCGTATATCAATGATATACACCACCTCTAACTGAACATTGCGCTAGTGTTATTAGTGCAGGAACATTCTGTTTGACCTAGTTAATGGCAATTTATGCACATTAGTGGGTGTCACGTGCCGAGACTTGTGCTTGTACTTGTACATATATATACCTATATTGTATAGATCCATGACTTAGAATACTGTAAGTTGTTTTGTAGCAAAACTGATGAGATTAATATATACTGATATGTGCACTTAAATTTGTAAGTGCTCTTACAGTTTGTATTCTTTGTTCTATGTAGAACGATTCAAACTTTACTTGGCTTGTTATTCTGTGAGTTAATTTCAAGTTCAATGCATTCTGAAAACTGAAAAAGATATATTGTTCAAATCATTGAATTTAAAATGTATCATGTATTTGTTTGCAACACGTGCTATTTGAAATGTGATTAAATTTTTTTTTTTAAAGACAAAATATTAAACAAAATCATATATTTATCAATCAGACGTAGTGTAAGTATTATTATATGCCGTATTTATCCTTGTATGCAATAGTTTTGAAATATTTTTAGATACATCACTGGCTATAAACTGGACATTCTGTTTTACCTAGTTGATGGTGATTCATGGTGGGTATCTCGGTACCTGCCGAGACTTGTACTTTCACATAATCTATCAATCACATAGCATATTGTACGTAAACTATGCTCAATATGCACCTGGATGGGGAAATGTCATTGAAGTAAGCAAAAGCTAATTGTGCAAATACCATTTATGTTGTATACATTTCATTACTAAGTCTAGCTATAATGACGGTTATAAAGTGTCGGTGCTCTTGCATTTAAATCCTAATACTTTTTAAAAAGTCATTGTCCTGTCCTTAAGTTTAAATGTACTTCAGGGCGACATTTGACAATCCATAATAAACTGAAATTGGACAATTTCATGTGGAAGTCTCGATATTCATTTTTGAACAAATGTTTGTTTTTAATTGTTCGATGTGAAAAAAATTATTCATAGAAATATGTTCAACTTAAGAAATAATGCAATATAACATAATTTGATAATACTAATTATACTTAACAAGCATAGACTTTGCAAAAACAAATACGATAATGATTACTTCTGTGACAATACTTTATTGTGACAATACTGAATGCTAAGGTAGGAAAGCATTGTTGGAAAATGTGTTTAAAAACAATATTTTGTACATATGTTTACAAAAAAAAAAAATGTTTGGTTATTTAAAGGTGAGTTTGAATTTATTTTATAGCTTATTTTATGGAAAAAGAAATAGGTCAGAATAATCCAATGTATCATGGAAATGTGACTTGGAAACATTACACTTATTTGGTAGGACATTGTACGTCCGTTCCTTTGAACATTTACTTGTGGTCTCTCCAACAGCCATAATCATGTGAAAGGAAAAAGACATGCATGTTTTACTTGGAAAATAACCTCGACGAGTTTAAAAGTAGGCATGATTCGGTCAAGGTCATCGTTTATAGCAATAAAACAATTATGGTATTGCTTTAATTGCAATCATTTTAGAAACCTCATTACGGGTTGGGTATTGATGAAACATCGCAAGTTGCCACCTTGACCATAGCTCAGACCAGTTCTATTTTCGTCCTTTTCACACAAAGGTCGAACATGAACTTCATTGTGCATCTTTGTTTCACACAGAACGGGATACAAACGTTGATTCTCTGTCTAACGTTTAATCTCGGGCTTCATGATCATTGATCAACTAGTCCATTTCCATAGTTGATTACAAATTACTATTGAATGTCTTGGCGACAGGTTTGTCGTCAGTAAATCGCCAATCTAGCCACACATTGTAGCTGAAGATTATTATCATTGTATTTATATGCGTAAAGACTACGGACATATTAGAACTATAATTAGATGATGCATGATAACGTTAAATCATTTACTTTTCTATACTTACTTGACGACTTTTGGTTCATATATGGCCATGTAGTGTCAAGGCAAAAAAAACGAGAGTGAAGAAAGAGGGTTATGATGGACGGTCATTTCGAGATTTGAACCAGGATATAATGGACTTAAGGCTTACATTCATACCATGTTTCATGATAATATATCCTATAAGTCTGAGAGATAATGGTCAAGGAATTGTATTATGACCGAGAGTATCATGGCCTTTGGCCTCTTGTTTAAATATTGACGGACGATGCCCGGTTCGGCAAAAGCTATTTTCGGTCCATCAGATCAGGTGAGGTAACAAATCCAATCACAAGTCTCTACAATGCTTATCGGTTTAATTAAAGCTATACATAAGAACATGTTAAAATAAAGTAAGTTTTTGAAAGTATATATATTACTGAGTGTTATATAGGGATAAAGTATCATGTTAGGTATGTATGTATGTATTATCAATATACCGGGGAATATTCCATATATATATCAAATATCGAATTATACTGTCATATAGGGATATTGATTTTGTATTTGACATTCATTGATTTACTGTACACTCATCCATATGCACGCTCCGCAGGAAAACTGCACGCACCGCGGGAAAAAGGCACGAGCTGCACGGGATAAATGTGTTCCGCGCGAAAGGGTGACCACGAATCAGTGCTCGACAAGGTAGTTTTGACATAACCTTATAAAGGGCTGGACAGTTGCTGCAGAGCTCCAGCTACACTTGTAATGGACCCATAGTGGATATGCAATGGACAAAACCATATTGATTAACATCGACGCAAAACAGTAACACCTTTGATGATTACCTAAAGATGGAAAGCACTCGTCAATTGTGAGCGGCGGACACGTGTTTGTCGTACGCCATGTGTACATGTCTTCATACGTTTATATAAGACCAGTACAACGGTCCAGGAATACAATTAGACTGTCCATTATCACTGGCACAGAAGATTCATCTGTGGTGGTCAGAATGCCTAAGTGGCGAAGTACGTACCAGCGATGGTTGGTCGTACCATGTGTATATATTCATGTCTGGATTAACCAGGACGGATACGCAATGTACGTGTTGAGAGTACATATCACAACTCAAGGAACTGTGAGTATTGTGTTTACACTGGTGGAAATAAAAGCATAAAGTATGAAGGAAAACAAAGTTAAAGCCCCTGATGTACATGAGCTATTCAAAGTCAGCACCAAACAATTCTCATTTTACTTACCTAACATTAACCTCTAGCACACCAATTTAGCACACACTTAGCAATTTCATATTGCACACACATTTATAACCCATAGTACTTACATATTTTTGAAAAGAAATCTTGGTAACCCTGTTTCTGTAAATTTTACCGTATCTTTAGTAATTCAATACCTAATTATTGTAAATTTGATAGAATTTTGACAATTTAACACACTTAAAATTCACACAAAACTCCAAAATTGTATATAAAACATGAGTTACAAAGGTTATCAGATATCCATCTTAGCTGATCAGCTATCAATTATACAGACATACATATAGCACTTCTTGCTTCCTGGGGTGCCGGCACTTTACAGGGAGAATATTGGGGGTAGGGGAGATGTAATGTAATAAACAGCTAATTATCTGAGTAAACATACAACAAAAAAACATCAAATCAATAAAAAAGATGTTGGTGAAGGTAAATATTATGACAGGAATAAACATAAATTTACAATGCACTAAAGAAATGGAACCTTAGTTGGATTTAGCCAAAAAACCTTAGTGTGACACATACACATACTGATACATACATGTGCATTTTTTGCTATAGTTTGTTCTGTGGTGCTGAGGGGCTACTTGCTGTTCTTAGTCTTATTGCGCACGGTATAACAAATATAAAGAGACAACCGCCTATGACAAAAATAAAAAAAGGAAAAATCATAAGAAACATT
Organism: Crassadoma gigantea; assembly: GCA_032360845.1. Classification (NCBI taxonomy): domain Eukaryota; kingdom Metazoa; phylum Mollusca; class Bivalvia; order Pectinida; family Pectinidae; genus Crassadoma; species Crassadoma gigantea. The sequence goes on from JAULCA010430979.1 coordinate 6,901, forward strand.
TTCAAATCTGGAGAGGTTGAATATGAAACCATACATTTGGAATGAGCACATTTATCATATCAATAATAAAATGGTGCTAAATGCTAAATTGTGCTTTAAAATGTGTGAAGTGCTATGTAACTCTGTGGTGTACTTTTACACATGAGGGAATGAGCAAACAGGTCATTTGAGTTTCAATTTAAAACGTTTTAGAGATAGTGAGTTTTTAAACTTGAGTTTAGTCATTACTGTCTTTAAAACACAAAAATAAACATAATTTGAATGAGGGGAGTGGGCCAAGAATGACTTCAGCAGAGTTGGTTGGACAAGGAGGGGGTGAAAATTGTGCAGGCCAGCACACCATTTTTCTATTCTATGAAGATGAGGTGCTAAAAGCTAGTAACACAGATCATAATGGTGCTATTGAAACACATGCAGATCAATTATTTTAGTAAATTGAACACAGTCCTAATTAAGTATTAGGGTCAGACCAACTACACTGGCTTAAGCACAGAGCCATATTTTGCCCAGATTTAACCCAATCATGAAGTTTTATCAAATATATATATATTCACATACTAAACAAAATGTGCTTAAACCCAACAATAGTGGCCGTCTTTAAAAAAAAGTGTCTGTAGACACCTAAAATGTGTGAGAGGTCAGGTTCATTGAGCACATGGCTATTTCCCTTAAAGGACTCGCACAACTAAATAATTTAACTTATTACTTAACATTTTAGCTAATGACTTTAATATTTGAAGTTCAACACACTGATAACTGTCTAAGTTCATAGATACATACCTCGCAAAGGCTACATAATGCATTTTTGGTAGGTTTAGTTGCATATTAAAGTGTCACAGCATCACGAAGTTGACAACCGGAAGTTTACAAGCTAAACCGGTGTCCCAAAACAGAAACGCCATCAGACATTATGCCCCTGTGCGAATCCGAAATATATATTCCAGGCATGGAAATATATCAAAAGTATACATTTTTCAATAGTTAAATACCTGAACAGTTTATTTATCTAAAAATCTCTCTAACGTTTCTTAACTCCCTAAGTGGCCCGGTGATTAGCCGGAACTTATTTTAGATAGGGACTACATACGTATGAAACACTTGCTGATTGGCTGATTTAGTTGTGGGAGTCCTTTAGAGTTACCTATATAAATTGTATTAGGTAACGGGTTAGATAATCATTGATAAAGTGTTGAATTGATCTTTTTACTTTTGATGAATCAATAATCGATAATGAAACATTGAAAATGACTGGTTTTGTTTGAAATGTTTCTTTATAATCTTGAACGGTGGTAATACTAATAATTCAAATAAGTTTCTTATATCATATTTCGTGTAAGTAGATAATAATCATAATAATAGCACTGTCAAACTAGAAAAGATCCGTTTAATTGATTCAATAAACGCAGCGCCTTTAAAATGTGGCGTCTAAACTTGACTATACAGTTTAAAAGGTATAGAGCGTAATGTAAAGTCATTGTGATATGCAGAGTAACCACATAGAATGTGAACCAAAGCTAGACTTATGTAAAACATACACGTTAAACATGTACGTGTGCAGATCCCCATGTGATTTTAGAGTTGCCTCCCATGAATCACCCTTAAAACGATGTCCCTATTGTCAATATTAAGTTTGCTCGTCTCTGAACCTTGGGTTAGCTACAAATAAATTCAGATAAACATACATTTTATGAATTGTTACCGCATTTTTATGTCTTTAGCGACTTATGTAGTATATATGTCGAATACGAAGAAAACAGAAAACGAGATCGCCATGTCATCCCTACTGTGGTGTCGCTTATACTAAAATGCAGATGCAGTTTCTAAAACATAGAAATCCATATTTCTAAGAGTTTGAATTGGATTTGTATCAACAAATAACCCCGAATAAGGTCAAAAATAATTTATATAACGTGATTTAGTCAAATTCCTGAAATTTTGGCAAATTTCTTACAATATTTACTAATATATCCGTTTAATCTTATCCTGCACTATATAACGTTTCTATAAACCCATAGTACCAATGCAGTTGGAGATCTTAATAGCGTGTGGGGATTTCCAAACACAGCCGAGATGAGGAAGACATATTACGGAATTTATAGATAAATACATCTTTGACCTTTTTAACAATAATACCCCTACCTATTTACATCCTGCTACAGGCTCTCATATCTATGTTGATATGTCACGATGATATCATTCTATTCTAGTTCAAAGTGGTTTTAGAAACAAAAAGCGGGACACATGACCATCTCTTCAGACTCGCGACATAAATTCGGGAGGCTTCCGCCAAGAAGGAACACCTTGTAGCCGTGTTCTTTGATGTTGAGAAGGACAATGATACTTAATGGCAGTATGGCATCATTAAAGATCTGCAAGGCCTTGGCGTATGTGGAAACCTCCCCAATCTAATTCAGATAGACAATTTCAAGTCCGTGTTGCTTAAACGCCCAAACAGGAAAAGGGAGTCACACGGGGTGGAATCATATCAGTCACCCTGTTTGGTCTTAAACTCAACGATATACTTGTAGTCGAATGTCTTCGTCAGCCAACAAAAGGATCGCTATTAGTGGATGACATTTTGGTCTGTTACAGATATAAGAACATGCACACAATAAACGACAACTCCAACAGATTTTGAACAAACTAGAAAGGAGGGCAGGCGAAAACGGCTTCAAATTTTCTAAATTCAAACTGTGCATGCATTTCTGTCAAATGGAAAAGCACACAATGACCCAAATATCACACTTGATGGCACTAAAATTCCTGTTGTTGAACAGACTAAATTTCTCGGCCTCATTTTTTATTCGAAACTCTCTTTCATACCAAAACTAAAGTATCTGACAGATAAGTGTTCTAAGGCTTTAAACGTTATACGAGTCCTTTCTCATACTGGGGAGCGGACCTTGAAATGCTTATACAACAATCTAGATCACCTTTTCAAACAAAACTGAATTATGGTTCAATGGTATACAAGTCGATGCGCAGTTCTTATTTGCAGATGCTAGACCAAATCCATAACGAAGGGCTACATCTAGCCCTTTTTAGCTTTTCAGAAAACATCTGTAAAACGCTTGTACATGGAAGAGAATGAACTATCTTTAATACAGAAGGAAAAAAAATTGCATTTCTGTTTGTAGCTCAATTAACATTAAACCCTTTAAGCCCTTCTTTCGACAAGGTATTCAACTAACAATACCAAAACATATTTACGCAAAACTTCTGCCAACATTTTGTATCTGATTTCGAATTTCATGCAAGAAATCAACATAAAGTTGACCGGCATAGCTGAATTTAACATATATAATGTTCCTCAAATAGCCATTCAAACATTTGATCTAAACTTTACATGAACGAGAGAAATCAAGTGGTATGCCCAAAGAACACAAACCTTCTTTCGGGAATGCATTTTTTGAATTATCTTTCTCATACGCAACTTTATACCGACGGAGGTGGCAACAGCCTGTCATACTGCTAACTCTTGCACTTCAGTTCGACTAGCCGACAGAGCCTCCATCTCTTATGCCGATGCATGCGTTCTTCTGAATAACCAAAATGCCTAGGGAGCGAATATTTGGCCAGAAGCATTCTTGGGTAAAGGGCTACAAAATTTGTTCAAAGGAATGACCTTCCCTCATATTCAAGGTCACAGGGATCAAATGTTTAAAATTTTTTTTAACAACTTCTTCTCAATAAACAACATCCTCAGGGAGTTACATGCAATATCTGGCCAGTAGCATGCTTGGATCAAGGGTTACCACGTTTGTGAAAATAAATGACATTCACTCATATTCAAGGTCAAAAGGTTCCCATTTGTTCAAAATTTTAACACATTCCTCTGAAAAACCAAAATGTCCAGGGAGATAATATTTTGACAGTAGCATGCTGGAGTAAAGAGTTACCAAGTTTGTTCAAGTGAATTACCTTCACTCATATTCAAGGTCAGAGGGGTCAAATAATATGTTAAACCGAGTTTATTCACAGGATAACAGGTCATTTGATTATTTATACAAATTTGTAATGTAACGTTAACATCAGGTGTGACCTTAAAATATAATTAATTGTCGTAGGTGTCATTTTTTATAAATATTTGATTGACTTAAATTCAATAGACAAAATGATAGGTTGGTGATATTTTGCAAGGTGCATCCTGAGATTAAGGGTTAAACATATTCTTTTAAATGTTATTTTATCTGATATATTGCCTGCATCTTAATTTTAGATCACTTTTAAGTGTGAGGTTTAATACATGTGAGCGATGCAGGTCCATTGTGCCACTCGTTAAATGGAATGTTCCGATTTCGGCCACATTCGTGATAACTACTTTCGAGTCCCGGATATGAAAACTATTTTCAGTTCCATGTATTCGAATTGATTATTTAACTTTTTGAAAGACATGGGTCTATTCTATAGACTCTGATGTCGTTTCACTCTTTTAACCCTCGTTGACATTATATATATCACATAGTCAATATCATCTATTCGTTATCTCTGTTATTATTTAAACCCCATTTTATT
>JAULCA010430990.1:9913-23752 GCA_032360845.1 Crassadoma gigantea
TACCCTTACCTATGATATCCAGGTTGTTGTATTATAGGCTACCCTTACCTATGATATCCAGGTTGTTGTATTATAGGCTACCCTTACCTATGATATCCAGGTTTTTGTATTATAGGCTACCCTTACCTATGATATCCAGGTTGTTGTATTATAGGCTACCCTTACCTATGATATCCAGGTTGTTGTATTATAGGATACCCTTACCTAAGATATTCAGGTTGTTGTATTATAGGCAACCCTTACCTATGTTATTCAGGTTTTTGTATTATAGGCTACCCTTACCTATGGCATCCAGGTTGTTGTACCTGGGTATTATAGGCTAGCCTTACCTATGATATCCAGGTTGTTAAATTGTAGATTGACTATCTGAAGAGCACCCTTTCCTGTAGTGTTACTCGGTGAGTTCTCGTTAATGAGTTCTAGATCAACTGATATGAGTGCCTCCTCCTCCACAGTAGGTATCAAATCAGCAGGCTCATTGTCACCAATGTTCAAGCCTAATGTATGGGAGCCTGGAAACAGGAAAACATATCCTAAATTACATGTTATAATTGACTAAGGTTCTAGAGTTAACTAGGCTGTTGTATTATAGGGTAGCACAAGGAGTTAACCAAATGATTTGTCAGGGTAACATTATTAAGGTGGATATTAACAAAAAATATTCAACTTTTGTTTTGTCTTTCAAAAGTTTCCAATTTTCATAAATATTCAGAGTTGAATATGAAAAGTTGGTTTGAATTGATAAGCTGATATGAATTAAAGGTTGTGATAAAAAGACTACAGCTTGCAAACAGTTTAAATGACCCAACTTTTATAAATTGTAAACAAGTCCTATGCTGAATCAGCTCACCGGAGTTGACGAGGGCCTGAAAGGTCTTGGAGATGGCCTCCTGTACCACCTTTAGACTGGTGCTGGAAGCAGACTCATTGAGGCTCTCCATGGGGGAGTGTGGGGAAGTAGGAGACATTGGTGAACCAGGTGACACTGCCTCTGAGCCTCGTATACTTCCACTTCGACTGTCTAGTCTGGAAATCAAACAGAAGTATCCATATCAAAAAGATATGTGAAGCACCACAAAATCATTTACATTTATAGATTTTATGGTTTCTATTCTTTGTAAACAAGATTATTTGCCCGATGAGACTGTTGGAAAAGGAAAACTCTCATAGAAGGATAAAGAAAACAAAGAATTCTGTGGAACTGTTTCTTCTTGTGCTTTTAATTTCAGATATACTAGAATTTTAGATCTACCAAGAAGCAATACAGTGAGGTATGTTGGTAATAGTTTTAGGCACCAAGCTGCAAGTATTTATAATTCACTGCCTGATCACATGCTTAAGATCACTTCTTTCAATGATTTTAGAATTGTGGTCAGACAGTGGAATAGAAAGACTAGCAGATGTGCAGCTTGTAGATAGCTTTATGTTGCTTCTGTCCTGTTTGCCTAATTTTATGTTTCTTACACCAGTACTAGTACTAGTCACTAGGTAAATTAAATTGCATGTACTCTTTGTTTTGTTTGTTTTTTTGGTCTTTGAATCAACAAATGTTTTAGCTATATTTTATGTGATCCTACTTAAGAAAATAAATAATTTAATGTTTGCTACTAGAAAAATATGCATTTTTTAACTAACCTAGCTTTGTGTATGTCTTATGCTTCATACTATTATATATGTGCTGCTTTGTGAGCTTTTATTTTAAATGTAATTGCTTTTCATATGCAGTATTTTCAGTTTCTGCTATATTTTTACATTAACATTATTATTATCAATTACGTTGCTTATCTGTGTGTACATATTTGAAGTGTTTGTCTAGATTAAGAAATTCTTATCTGCATGCTTGTTATAATATTTCTTATGTTATTTGTTTTTACCTTGTTTTATAGTCAGTTTTAAAAGCCTAATCAGGCTTGTGTTGCTTGTTTTAATTATGTACCGACTTTAATTAAAATTTACTTGACTTGTATTAAAAATGACAAATATTGTATTTTTAACTTAAGTAGTGTAGGAGCTCATCCTATTCACTTTCTGATATAAACTTAAGTTAGGATATTAACTTGCACTTACGTGACATTTTTGTGAGAAGCTACAAGCAATTCAAAGTCTGTTCCATAAGGCTGCAGAGCATCCACCACAAGGAGACTGTGTACTGTCAGACCTATCTTGGTGTCATATGGACGCTTGGTCAGGTTGGCATTTACTTTAGTCACTTGGAGCTCCACGATAGGGCGCCCTACATCAACAATAATGTTAAGTATGTTCCATAAGTAAAATTCACTGCATGAGAACCAAGGTGGATAATACATATATCTTTATTGACAATATCGTTTGGCAAGAAAAGGCAACGAGTTCAAGACTAGTTCACATACAGTATATATATATATTGAGTGGAAGGAGCAAGGAGGCACCATTTCTCATCCCATTACCCAAACTTTACTGATATTTATTCTACTTTCTTCAATACATTATGTCATATCAATTATTTAGACCCCTTCCCCTTTATATTCTGGAATAACCTTTCATAAAATCAAAATTTTGAAATGGACATATCAGAAACTTATTCTGCAGACATTAAGAAGGAGTTTGTCTTTGAACTAATCTTTCTTTGAGTTCATGAATTTGGGATCAAACTATAACATACAACATTAACCAATGGACGACACTGACCTCTACTCTGGACCTCCAGTGTCATAGCATTGATCGTAAACTTTGCCAGCATTAGACGTGAATCCTCCAATACTTCCTTCATCTTGTCACTCATCTTCTTCTCAGATGCAGAACTGTACAGTTAAAGGGGTGAAAGGAAAATGTGAAATACCTGGACAAGTTGCATAATATTAGTTTTGTCCTTGAACAGGACAGTCATGTTTTTTCAATATCCTACCCAGTTCTGCAAATGGGTATTACATGTATTATCATAATACTTGAAGTAAACACAGGCAAAACACCAACGAGACCTCTGCTCTAATTTCTGACTCACTTCACTGAATTTCATAATTCAGGAATTTTAATAATAGAGTACTTAAGCAAAGGCAGATTTTCCTAGTTTGACCTATGTTTTTACAATAACTAACAATTATTTTCATTTATCTGATACAAAACCTGTACACAGTGTCAGGCTAGTGGAATTTTTCATCCCAACATACTGATAAACCCATGTGATAATGCTTACTGTACATGTTCTTATTTAGCGGTATTCTAATATTAGCGCCTTTCGCGCTCAAGGCATTGCGCAAAATGATCGATGTCCAGCCATTTTAACTGTCGACAGGTATATGGAGATAAAAAAAACAACACATAGAAGAAATCAGTTTTGAATACTGTTTACTAGTACCTGTAATACCTATAATTGGTCAGTTAGAATGATCACCTCACCTGTATAGTATAGCCCGTTTCATAATAAACACGACTCTGTGATAATCTTACCTGTACATGTACATGGTAGATGGTTAAGTACACCTAGAAAGCTATAGTGTGTTTCAGGAAAGTGGTTTACCGCTAATTTAAAAACAGTCTTGCCATAATTGCGCGAATTCAGGATTGCGCTAATAAGTCTACACACCCTCAGAGAGCTAAAATATGAGTGTGCTAATCTAAGTACACGTACAGTAATTCTATACATTTTACTTAAAGAGGCTATCTGATAAACAGCAACTTTTATTGCACCATGACTAAATGCTTTAGACCACACTGATTATGATATCACATACCTGGTGTTTAGAGAGAGGTTGTCAGTCTGTGAACTGATATCTACCCCAGACATGGACTCAGTCATGGAAATACCACTACCAGAGGAGGATAAATCAGGGCCGAGCGAGGATGAGGCAGATGTGGGCTGGCTCAAAATCTCCACACATCGGTGAAGGGCTAGCATCTGTAGAAACAATATTGTCTTATATTTAATATTTTCTAACAGGTTTTGATTCAAAAACATCTCACAATCTTTATCTAACTTTTATCATGAACAAACATGTACAATTGAACAAAAAATAGGAATGCTTACTACTCGCGGAAACTTTTTAAACTATCCACTCCTAAATCAGTTATTCAACAGTAACTTCTCAATTTAATAAATATAATGAACTGTGTGCCAAAACCTTACTTTGTGACAACTTCAGTAGTAATATAAAGAATTGAGCTTGACAACCAAAAGATAAATACATCAATTCAAATGATCATGCCAACCTTTTGTTCATTGATATGGAGTGTGAGACACGGCATATTTCCACTCAAAGTTGTAGTTGGCCATTCTGGGTCAGGAGTGTAGATCAAACGTCTGAAATATAAACAATAGTCTCTTTTTCTCCTTCTGGTTTTCTGAGCAAAGCTAAATTCATATATCTATCAGGTGAGATGGAACACAAATATAATATGTGTGCCTTCTGTCCTCTCCTCTTGACTTCTTTCTATCTCTTTGCCATTAAAACTTGTTGAAAGGAAGAAACTGAGGAAACATACCTCTCAAACTGGAGGTTGAGGCTGAGTTTGTCTATGACGTGAAAGTGGGTGGAACTACGACTTCCGCGGGTGTGACGCCAGTTATCTGTCATCTTCCCCACCATCACTTGGAGATCTGACAGCTCCAAATTGTATCTACAATACATTACAAGTATTATGTTATCAAAACATTAAGACTTCAAACATGTATATGACCCTGAGTTAACAGAAATCTAATTCAAATGAAAAAAAAGAATGACATGATGAGGCACAACATTTTCAGGCCTAAATTGTATTGGTCAAAGCTCCAAAACCTCTCACAGCTAAAGACATAAGATTCACAAGTGAAATTGACTAAAACGGTTTCTGAAGTGGACAGTTCCAGGAGATTCTAAAAAAAAAACCATGAGGCAGATATTATAATCTGCTGAATCATATCCAACAAAAACGCCCAAAATGAAAACTTTATAAATTAATGTACTTATGTTTATCAAACTTCCTTCCTTGGATGATAAAAGTATTATCATATTTACATTTGACCAAAGTGAATATTAGATTAAACCTTTTCATCATATTTATTTTCAGCTACATACTTGTCATATAGTTTCTCAAACAGGGAAGAGTCTGATAAGCTGTGGTCCAAGGGGCTGTAATCAGACTTCGTCTCCTCCGCCTCAGCATCATCCACTTCATTGGGAGGTGTCGACAGGGGCGTCTGGAACTCATCTGTATACCAATCATAATTTCTACACTGTAAACAATTACTTTTTATTCAGGGCATTCAAAACTTGTTTTCAATGTATATCACTTTTTTCTTGAGAAATACATTTGATAATCTGGTCCAGACTTACCATCATTGTCTTCCACTGGCTTTTCTTCCTGCTGCTGTGGGGATGACAACTTTTTGTTGTAGACATGTAGATGTCCCAAGTCTATAACAACTACCCGAGTGTCAACGTCTGCCAGATTTTCTGGCACTATGATTTGTGGGGCAGAAATGTCTAACTTAATATCCCATCTCTTTGCTTGCAACTGAAATCAAACAGAAATATATTATTAGTGTCTAAATACATTTTATTGTTCTACAGGCTAAACAGGAGCTCTCATTCATGGCAAAATTACAAAGAGAAAATATATTATATTTAAACCACACTTACACTATGGTTGACTTAATCTATTAACATACAAAAAAACATGGTACCTTTTCATCTCCTTCTAATATCTGGTCAAGTGTTTGTTTCAGCTCAGCTTTGGTTTGTTCCTTCAGAAATTCATACTGACGTCTGGCTGCAGCTAAAAGGATATTTTGTATATTAGAATAACTATATTATTTGGTATTGCTACAACCTATTCCATTTTAAGAAAACATTATGGTGTCACATATAGAAATGACCAAAGACAAATTTTCAATATACGGTATATATACAGTCAAAGTGATGGAGTAACAGGTACTGAGTACAGCATATTCAATAACTTTTTAAGTATAAATTTTTAACAATGAATATTTATACCTACATGAAAAGTTGTTTGTATGAAGCAAAAAAACTGAGATTTAGAAAGAAGAAATACAGCCAGGTGGTCTGTGAAGCAGACCAAAATTTCATCAAGATGACAGGGGTTTAACCTGGTAATTCCCCATCAGGCATGAAATTAAGGGTATAGGGTCACCTAGTCAATTATGTGAGTTTTCTCACGGTACTGATCCCCCTTCCCTATGCTGACATTCTAGCCAACAAGATTGATTCATAATTGTTGTGAAATAAATAAAGTTTATATAACTATATACAGCAAGATTTGCATTGATATGCTTTCTATGCAGTGATGCAGGATATGAATTAACGAACACAGTAATTACTTCAACTACACAATAATAATGTAATACCTTACTGCCAAAAAATGAACAAATCTGAAACTCTGACCTATCAATGGGAAGTCACGAAGTTCTGTCATCTCTTGAATGATGAGGTTTGAAATTTGAACATACCAGTAAGTCGAAGCTGTGAAGAGCGAGATGTTCCCATATTCTTGGTCGAGAAAAATTCCCGGATCTTCCTTATAGTACTTGGATTGTATACAATATCTAATGGTTTGGTTTCTATGGAAACTCTGAAAAACAACACATTTTAAAATACAATTGCATAAAACTTAACCTGTTTTTGGAATGATAAATAGATCACTTTTATTTACAATCTATTGAATTCCATAAAAATTAGCACACTGAGTCCATAAAAAAAAAGAAAATATTTATAATGACACAACTACACATTGTCAAGGAACATATAGTGGACATTGTTTCTTTCCTAAATTAAAATCTTCAATGATAAATTATTTAAAATGCAAAAAATCATCCTGCTGTGGTGATTTACAGCATCATGCATCAATGTTAATATAAAGTTAAACTAATTATTGTTTTAAAAAAACTGTTGACAATCAGTAAAATCCAACAGTGATGTAAATGAAATTGAATATGACACAGTATAAAAGATATACATCTCAACAATGGAAGATGGACTGACATACCTGTAGTTAGCATTGGTATTGACAGGATTCTTTTCATACATCAGCTGGAATATTTTCTCTTCGGGAACACTAGTAGCCGCTCCCTCTGGTGACTTAGGCAGGCGGAGAGGTGGCAAGGAAAAGCTTGAATTTGGTGACTTTGAATGGGAAGCCAGGCGATCCTACACAAGTAAAAATAAAGTCAAATTCACATCATTTTTCTAATTCCTTCAGAACCCTTACCATTTTGATTTTTGAGATTTTAGCTTGAGAATTTATTCTTTCATAAATATTTTTTCACCAAGAATAATTAAACACTGTAAAAAAGCTTAAATTTACTAATATCATTATGGATTCTTTGCTGAAAAATATGATGATAAATTGCAGCTAGCAAAGATAATCTGTTATCAAAATTTTGAAATTATATGGACAAACATGAAATAACTGTCTTACTCTAACTTAGTGCAGTATTGTCATATTGTGACTAGCAATCAGAACATGCAGCATAATAAGTGCATGTTGAAAATTTGTGTAAGGTCTAAATTTATACCTACCTTAACTTGTGGTGATATCATGTTGGGGAAGCTGGGATTTTTTATCATTTTGTCCTGTAGATAGAGACCAGAGACACTGGCACCAAACTTCATTGCCCTGGTTCTTGGTCGAGATTCAAACATCATGTTGATGGTGGTACATTCCAGTTCCAACAGTGTCACTAAAGGTTTGCCCTCTGAAATATGAGATGGTTTGATACTATACTGAAAACCTGTCTGTGCAAACATTTAAATAAAGTCAGAACTTCTCTATATATATGCTGGCAGTACATAGAATGTTTACTAAAACTTTAACTCCAAATCAATAGACACCACGAAACCAAGACAGTTCCTAAACTAAATGATATCAAGCATTTGGGAGTACTATTCAGAGTAACATCCAATCACTAAGGTATGGGATCACCTGCCCGACCATATGGTTTTTCTCTGGGTACTCTGGTTTCCTCCCACATTAAAACTCCCCAGCCGAGGATAACATATAAGAGTGATGCATATAAGTTGTTATTTATACTTGTTTTACGTTATTTTACAAAAGAAAAATTAGCCAACAGTATCCACTGATTTCATGCACCATTGTGCAAATAAAATTGACCACTTCAAATAAATGATGAAAAAAATCTGCAGGAACTTTTGTACCTGTCAGTCCAAAAAACAAAAGTAAAGTAAAATTTATGCATTTGATAACACAAAACAAAATGATTCAATGAGTTGTTTTCCTTAACATATTGAGTGCTTAAAGAATGAGCTCTGTACAAAATACTGTAAATGACCTCTACAGAACATTGACAAAATACAACTATATAAAACAGTAGTGATTGTTTCTTGACGGAATGTTACAAACATTTTATTACACTGACAATCTGAATGATTGAACTCTTTGCTTTGACAAACTCTCAGTTTCTATTAAATGTGCTTACCTTCTGCTCTTTGAGCTAGCATTCCATCAGCATTTGGGCTAAGGAGCTTGAATGAGCCTGAGTCAAGGCTAAAGTTGAGTTTGGCAAACACAGAGTCTTTCTTTAAGAAAGTTGTGTTCTCTGAAGTGTCCTGTATTACATCCATCAACTCTTGTTCTGAAAACAAGAAACAGTTCAATAGTCATATCTAAATTAAAGAGAAACAGACACTACTTGGCATAGGTATCTAAGTGTTAGTGTGCTGATTAGCCTTACCTAATTGAGATTCGGTCTTTACAAAGCTAGCTGTCTTTGACATTTTGGGGGGAGGTTCTCCAGAGCTGTCATCCAGGTTTTCCTTTTTGTCCTGTGACTGGTTTGTATCTGCTCCACCCTCAGCTCCAGAGGCTCCATACCATCCACCCCAACCCGGAAACCAACGCTGTAAGACACCTTTCTGTTCCTGTGGTTTCTCATCTGGGGCCACAGCCACTGAAGGACTAACCTCTTTCTCAACAGCCACCTGGAAAACAGCAAAATAAAGTACAAATGTTTTCTAACACTAAATCAGTAAATAATGAAATAAAATAATGAAATTCCTTGATGTTTGATTGTCTAAAGAGTTTGAAAATGGAAATGAAACTGTAAAATGTTTAAATGTACATAGCTTGAGTCTCATTTAATTTGATATGTTTTCAAAAATATTTCCAGATAAAGCCAACCTGCTCAAGTTTTCCTTCTCTTCTTGCCCGTTGAAAGGTCACCTCTCTCAAAACTTTCAGCTCCTCAAATGTCCATTCATCATCCATCTTGTTTTTGTGGGTCTTAAAAAAAGATCAAATCATTCATTTATAGGACAACTGAAGTCTTACGAGTCTGATTATCAAAATAAATCTTGGGAGAAGCTCTCATTGAAAATTAACTTGTTTATGCCATTTTTTTCATTGTGTGAAATAAGATGATAATAATGATAGTAATAATATACAACATTTGTACAACACCCCTATATAAGTTGCAAAACTATTTAAGGCGCTTAACTACACATGAATAATAGTATTCCTAATACAAGATACCAGCATGATGCTGAAGAAAAGCAATGTACATGCAGGAACTGTCATTGTTCTTATATATATCAGTTTTATTAAAAACTAATGAACTAAAGTTTACCATATGATCCAGGTCAAGGATCTCACCAGCCAGGAAAGACATGTAGGCATGGTGGTACTTGATCACATCCTTCACCCGTTGTGTCAGGTACGCTTTGGTCCGACGCCTGTTTCTTTCACGAATGATGTGCAGATTGACCTGAATGGCATAGTTCCACCATAGCTTACAACTGAAAGTCAAAATGTATTTCTAAAAATCCAGAACTGGATATGAAATAGGAGAAATACAATTAATGTAGATATCACCCCTGTAGTATCCAGAATACAGTCCATCCTTGTTGTTGAAAAACTCACCTTTTTTTTACCATAAATGTTGGAAAATTCTGTAGCATTTTCATGATATTTTGCAACTTTCTGCTCTTCCAAATTTGTATACTAAGCAAAAGCAGTATTCCAGAAATTACTTCTCTCAGTGCCAATACTAAATTCCTCACATTATCTTAATTGATCTTTATCAACAAATTAAGATTATTTAATGGAATGGAAATCGCTTTACTCACTTGTTTTTCACACCCACTGCAGGGCGCCACTTTCTGTGTTTGAGTCGCCGGTCGTGTCGTTCTAGTTCCTTGAGCCACTGTATGACACACCGATACTGACTCTCACTAAGACAGAATGCCATCTTCTCCAGATTCATGTCCAGGGCAATACGAGGCAGGCTAGGTGAGCGCAGGGGAAGGACTGATGTGTTCCTCTTCAGACGAGTCTGGGCACTGATAGGTGCTAGGATGTATTCATGGTCCTGTATAAAGTGTAATGTATTCATCAATTTAAATGGGAAATAAGCAGCAACCTGAAGTAGGCTGTCGAAGTTCATCCTTTATTCTCTCCATGAAAACAAACACAGAGATATTTTCTCAGTTAATGTATGTGTATTCAGAAAATGCAATCAAGTCAATTTACATTATTACTCGTTTTCTCTAGTGTAACAAGGAGGGAGTTAAAATAAATGAGGAATACCATTTTGACCAGAATATGAGGCAGAGTGAATGACTCCAAAATTATGGGTTAGGACATGATATCAAAATCCTAAGTTACCATTCCTATTTTGTTGGTTATAAATCTTATAAACATAGATATGATGTCATGGTTATGTTTTTATTTTACTTTGATCATATGAAGATTAAACTGACACTATGACGTCCCGTTTTAGAAAACAGACACAAAGACTTGAAGACGGTCAGACAGAAAAATAGTTTTCACTATTAGTTGCATTCTCAACACTGTGATCAATAGAATCATGATCAGGAGATTTAACTTGTTTTAGCAAGACTTGTTTCATAAACCTCATATGAAACAAAAACTGATATGTAGATGTTTTAAAAGCATGTTCTAATTTTCCTTACAACAGTACGCAGAGTCAAATTCATTTATATCACGTTGAAATTTCACATAAAATATAGTGTTATAAAGGTAATAGAAAAATTCTTTGGAATTGAAAACTAAATTAATGGCAGGAAAAGGCTAAGCTTTTTTCCAATTGAATTCTGTTCATTTTCCTTTCACAGCCAAATTACAGCAATACAATTCATGACATACATGTATGTACTACGTGAGATCATTAAACTAGGCATTTCAAACCTGTGCTATCAGATTTTCTATTTTTCTTAACCATTTCACCCCTACATAACTTGAGTGCACACTACCATGCATTATTTTAGGAAGAGTCTATTATGGTCAACAATGGTTAAAGGGTTATCATTACAGTCAATGTGAGTATTGGATACTTTCACTCAAAGGGGTCTTATATGGAGTTATCTCCCTTCACCTTTATATTGATTGGTTGGAAAAGCCTTAGTTTTAGAAGTGGACAGGTTTCTAATAATGGCTCTAGACAACATGTCACTCATGATAAGAGGTAAATGTTGTTGCTCCTGTTACGTGTTTGTAGCTTACCTTGAACTTTCCTGTTGAGTTGGCCACATATATATCAGGATGTAAAGCGTCCTGTTAATGTAAACCATTTTTATAGTATTAGGATCAACTGTATGCTAGATAATCATGATACTGCACTGGCAAAACATTCTAGGATCAAAGAGACATATTTTAACAAAGGTTATACATGTCCACTCCTTATATTCAATAACCATGGGTGTAAAAAATATGTTTAATAAAAAGAAACCAAACTTAGCATAGATTATAATATAAACAGCTTGATGTTAGTATAATTATAATCACATCATTTAAATGAAATTACGCATATTGAATAAAGTATTCCATTTAATAATATTTTGATTTTCATAAATAAACAACTTGTGGATATCCCTAAGCTCTGAAGAAACTTACTGCCAGTTCAGATATCGGAGGACTACCCAGCATCTTAGCATCAGTGTCCAGGTAACAAGAGAAATTCTGCAGGTCGACAAGCTTATACATCATATCTGCCAGACTGTTACTTACAAACTTAGGAGTCTAAGGAAACAAAAACATTTAGTTCAATGTATTGGTGAAAGACAGTTAAGTTCAAATAAAAACAGATAACCAAAATTAAAATTGAGTGAATTTCGGGGAGAGTTACATCCCTTGGACTGCTGATCATGACTGTGCTGATGACATCGATGTTACATCTCACACAACTGAATTAATTACTGTTTGATATTACCTTATATTCTCAATTTCAAAAGTGTTATCTTTAAGTTTTAGGGCAATATTTTTTCATATTTTGTAAAACCAAGTAAGTTTGGTGTCAATTATTTTGCTTTGTGGTTACAATTTCCATAAGAAATTAACTCAACTCACCCCTGATTCGTCAGTGCTCTGGGCACTCAGACTTTTAATGGTGATGCCGAATGCAAATGGATAATTTGGTATCAGCTCATCATCTTCATAGCGAATATGTACATCTTTTATTTTAAGCTTGAATAAGAAATTAAATATATTGTTAAAACATTAAGATCATCTTTCATGACAAAATAAATCAGCTTATTGAATGATTTCCCATCTTTCTTTTATACAAATTTTGCTTTGTCTGTTTCAGTCATTTAAATGGCATGCAGCTACCTTAATTTATCAATGTTTCAATAAAAATAAAATGTTTGACCAATTTTCTAACAGTATATTTTTTTGCATCCTGTTCTTTTAATTAAGGTGAAACACCAACCAATTATATAATTAGAAAGACCAGTTACCCCTTTCACCCCTATGTAACTTTGGTAAACTCTACCATGCATAGATCTGGATGAGTCCATTATGGTCTATAGTGGTGAAAGGGTTAAATGTTGATATAAAGTGATCTAATTAAGTGACACATCAGTCAGTTTTCTGTGGTACTTCCACCCCTACCTGTAGGTTCTCCAGTATATTGGTGGCTAGAGATGTACCGTAGGAGAACCAGGATGCACCATATCCTTCTGCTGCCTTCTCAACTTTCAGCACCTGTCAATGTCAATAAAAGAATAGTGATCACATAAAGAGAAATGTAAATAAACAAACAAATACTTTAACCTAGAAGATAGTAATTATTGTAGGTCATTTCAATACCTTTGGTGAGTCATATAAATATCTTACTATAGCTAATTGTTGCCGTTGTAATCATTGAAGTATCTTCAAATTTTGTACAAATTCCAATAATTGGAGATTTTAAATTTACTAGTTCAATTCCCTATGATAAGTGTTTTTTTTTAATGATAAATATAAGTTGAAATAACTTGTTTCATGATTGTTGTAAAATAAATAAAATTTATATACATTTTATTTCAATTTTTTATTAGTCACATGACAATCCCTATGATAAAATGTTTTCATGTTACTAGTGCTTGTGATGATTTTAAACTAATCATACTCTTTTCTAGTTTATGAAGATAAACTACCAATGAAATATAACAAAATTATGCATATTAAATTATTTTGATTCCGTACCTGCCATTTTTTTTCTAAAGCTTCCAGCATGCTTTCCTTTTTGGCCTGTTCAGCTTTCTTGACTTTTTCTTCATTGTACTAAAAGCAGAGGATAAAAACATTGATTAATATATATGAAAATATCTTAAAAATGATTTAAAACAGTTACATTTCATCACCATTAAACTGTTTCAAGTAAAGAGTCTCCATCAAATTCATACCTCTGATTGTTTCAAAGGCCCCGCTAGCAGATAAAGCTTTTCCATCGACACAACCCATGGTTCACTTCTCAGACGACTTATTGGTATCTGTAGGGTGATCTTTCCAATAAAACCTGTACAAATTTATTATAATTAACAATAGTAATTGATTTATCTTTTGAGGCAAGAATTAAGGGTACACAGAGAAACAACTGTCAACAATCATCACATTGTTATTTCAATTAATTTG
>JAULCA010431002.1:0-11411 GCA_032360845.1 Crassadoma gigantea
AAGAAGAAAAGCAGCTTGCCCTTTGACCCGGAAGTAGAATAAGTATAATCAAGTTATATTGAAACCTGGCTTCATCGACAGATAACATTAGGAAATCCCGTGAAATTTGACATGGTTTGATAACCCAGAAAAACTCGAATGTTTTCTTCGTTTTTACTTTTTATTTACGTTCATCATGTAATAATTATCGGTTAAAAAGATACAGTGTCCCCTGAGCTGACGTCAGTGAATATTATGTCGACGTGGAAAGAACACTTTGTAACCGTTTGTGCAAATGCATTATATTAAACTAAAAGGAAGCTGTACAGTTTGTCCCTTTGATAACGCTATAATTAGGTGACATGTATGTATATAAATGATGTCATTTTCTGTACAGAACTTTCAGCTATAGTTTAATCTGTTTATTACATAGAATTTGCCGATAACCCACTCAGTTTTGATAAATGGTCCTGATTTTAATACATCAAACGATGAAATCGTGATTATTTACGTCTCCTTTTGATAAAGAGGTTGATGTTATGTAACTCCCAATTAAACTAATGTACTTGAGTTAGAGAGAAAGTGTCAGGCCAGGGACTGAGGGACATATCGGGAGAGGGTCGAAAGCTAGTGTAAAATATGGACCAGGGAACCTCTCTGAATCCGTACGGAGAATACATTAGCAACATTTACTGCAACTTGCAGCTCTTTAAGTAAAACCTTTCAACGGACACCCGATGATGTCAACACACAAAATCGAATAACGATAGCATGCGGGCAAAATGATTATATTGACAACGACAGAATATAAGGGAGATAACTATATAATATAAATCACATAATTTGTAAGGTAAATGACTGAATTTGTAATGAATTATACATCCAATATTCAAATAACATATGTTTAAAAGTTAAAACTGAACTAAGCGAAACAAGTGAAACCACATATGTAAGGGAGATAACTTACATAAATAGAATATCCTACTGACGTGAAAAGCATGGTATAAGGTTTTTTAAGGACTTTTTTAGATTTTTCTTTTTTTAGATTTGATCATTATTTACTCAATTTAGCTCTTGTTAAAGCACTTTGAGTCCGTTATAAGAATGTTACGTGTGATGGCACCCTTAAAAGATGGTACTGGATCTGTGCAGCCATAAGTTGCTATACATAAAAACCCTAAAGACCAGGCAGACGCCTGTGTTTCCTGTGTCACCATTAAGTCCATGGGCATGTTCGTTTATGCGGAACAACCGGTTTGACCGTTTATAATATAACAATTTCGAGTATAAACGCTGGCGGACCTGCAAATGTTTATGAATAAATGGTAAAAGACAAACTCGTTTAAAATAAAAAATAGATTTTATTGGCAAGAGCTTCCCCTTCCCGGCCTGAACACATTGCAGGGATTGCACTGTATTCCGAGACTAGACCACACCGGGACGACACCGTGTACGCCCCCCATTAGCAAGACGGACCGATCTAAACAGGTCCAATGAAAAACAACAAGCATGGTAATGAATACGGCTAAATTAGTAATAATAATAATACGGTCCAACCATCAATATGAAACGCAATAACTTTCGCATTTTTTTTACAAAACAATTTGATATACACGTTTTTAACACAACAATATTTCATTCATAAACAGAAGTATTTACGTACAAAATGAATCAATGTAACACTACACATTAACCTACAGTTAAATGTTCATTGATGAAATCAATAGTTCCTGTGTTAGAGAATATGTCAGACCACAGTTTAAATACGACTGGTACTCGTGCCAGTCGATATACCCCACATGTACTTTATTACCTCCTACAAATCACTTGTCTTTTATGGCACTTATCTACACATCACACAAAAGTACAAACCACGCGTTTCTACAGTTTTAAATAAGAGGGTCTGTGTGGATCTAGAAAATCTTCTTTTCAGTACAGCAAAGTGCAAGGAATCAATAAAATCATAATAAATAGTTTAATAGAACCAGTCTATAAACAAATCAGAAAGTTGTTATGCTGATTCGGCAGTCGCATATATTTTTTTAAATGTTTATACCTGCTTATCATATGAACTATAATAATATAACCATAGGCGTTCATGAACCAGAAAAGGGTATGAACAATTATATATATATATATTTTTTTCAATTCAGACTATTTCAACACTGCAAATTGTCTTTAAAGCACTAGTGTCTGCAAATACACTAGTCTCTTACATAACTACGCACGAAGACATGGTTTTCATATCGTTTCTTTTCTTATTAAGAGGGAATGCTATGTAGGATATACATACATAATGTATCCTAATTTATTTTCTGCAGGGCTCGTGATTGTCTGTTTGAATAAGAAATCGCTAACCACCTGGATTGATTTTAATTGAACTTTAGAGGTCTCCTTTAATCACAGCCACCCAGTTGTAAAAGGGCGTGATAGTAATTCAACTAGGTGTTTGGCACGTTTTATGGTACGTGCTACAGAAGTCACGAAACTATGACGTCAGCATAGTCCCTGGGTGCCATATATGTCCTAAATACTTCAAAATGTAGCAGACGACTCCACTACAGTAATGTCTGTAGACACATTCGGAACTTTCTGAGTACCTTGTGATCGTATCTTAATTAAGGCTTGATACATTTCCGGTACCAGCCTTTCCTATCATTAGAACACAGATATTTATAGCACTCTCTGGTCCTATCTTGATTAGACTAGACATTTCTGGTACCTTCTGGCCCTATCATCAAACTATAGACTATCGAGTACCTTCTTATCATATCGTTTGACTATAACATTCGGAACAACTTGCTCCGATCTCAGTGCCTTCCACAAATGCACTGAAGGGAACCTGCTCAGAAAAATAACTATGTGCTTAATATGTTTTGATTTATTCGCGATAGGTACCTATATGATCAAGTGTTATAACTAGAGCATCGCAACCCTCTGTAGAATAAAATTTGGAGGTTGCAGATAATTTCTCTACATGCGTGTGGACAAGAAGTTAGGAACTTATCACGTTTCAAACGAAAAGTTATCAAATATTTTCTGAAAAAAAATAGAAAACAGTTCAGAAATATAACACAAACATAAAAAATAACCAATTTATCTTAATATCGCTAGTTTAAAGCTCAGAGGCATTTTTTATCAAGATATTTTCCAATATCTCTATTCCAATGAAGCATGAAGCCAATAAGAATTTAAAAAGACATCAGCACGTACCGAACACATACGTATAACCTACATTTACACAGAACTGCAACAGCGTCTGTACATAAATCATTAAAAACATTATTTAACAGTATAAGTTAAGGCTTTGGTTAGAATTATATTACAGTACAAAATTAATGGAATTAAAATAAGTAGACGGCCGACATGAAATATAAGTATTTATTCATTAATGATTGGATCCAACCCTGAACATGCCGCAAACACTCCATATTCAGCATACACCATATATCCAGGACCAACTTTCGGAATAGCTTTGGCCATCATTCGTTCAATATTCCGAGAATATGGCCGACATCTAGGGTCAACATTCGTTCGGCTTTCAGAGAAAACTTCCTACATATACATGAAGCCAACATTTGAAACCACCTGCATTTCTAGGGTCAACATTCGTTCGACTTTCAGAGAACACTATATATCGACATATAGAGCCTGCATTCGACATTCACAGTACACAGGTGCACCACATATCTAGGGACATTCCGGGTACACCATCTACAAAGTCAATATTCGACATTTAGAGTAGACCAACATGGAGAGTACCAATATTCGACATTCACAGTAATATGTTAAGTCCATTCAACATGTCTAAAAAGATTAACATATGACCAAACATACATGTGCTTTAATTGGTTAGCCAATCTCTGTCAACTTATATATATCGGACTTGTACAAGACTACTAGTTACTAGCCGTAGCCTTGCTCAAGTTTGAGAAATAACTTCACTGTTTTTTTACAGGGGGTGTCCTGTCGATTCAAGCATTTGTGGAGTAGAGATGTTTTATATGTATACAGAGGGACCTGTGTGATGTTTTGTGATACAAAGGGGTCCAAACTGTCAACGGTTATATTTCGTTTAGTTTGAGCGTTCATGGTAATGATAGGTGACGTCATCAATGGTTAAAAGACTATCCAGGTGCGGTCACGTGATAATGATAAGTGACGTCATCGATAGTTTATCGATTGTCCAGGCTATCACGTCATGTAGCCGAACGTTTCTGATAATAATAGATGACGTCATCAATGGTTAAAGATTGTCCAGGCTCCCACTTCATGTAGCCCAAAGTTTATACTAATGATAGGTGACGTCATCAATGGTTATCGAGTATAAATAAAGTTGAGCGGAAGTTGCGTGTGAGGTCGGTCGTACTGATTGCAGGTCACAACATTATTTGAGGTCAAATCAATACAATTGATGAAAGACGTTCTTGAAGATGACACAGTATAGGACAAATCCCAGAAAGAATCACCCTCAGAGCCCTATGTAATTCACATAATTGCACGTTTGACGTCGCATCATTTCCAAACTGAAGACATCTCATCATAAGTATAACGTCACAAAACATGCTAATCTATAAATAAGAACTGACATGTTAAAAGATTTTGTAGAGAGCATGACGTCTTTTACAGGATCACAACTGCTTCTAAATTTCGTCACATATGACGTCATTCCTGCTGATCCAAACACAGGTCACACCTGAGTAGTCCATTTTCATCACATTGCATACATCTCAGTGCACTAAATTCCTCGGTGAAATAGTTCCGTTTCAGTGACTTTTTACTGCCGTGACAGAATGTACATGGAACATACCGATATCCTCCACACTTCTCACAGGACGAGCGGACATTGATTTTCTGGAAACAGAAAATAAAAAATCAAGAAAAAAATATATGGATGTATACGTGAACTAATTTATACAACTACTAACGCTATTCACGGGGCTGGGCAGTCGCCAGTCGCTTTCCGCAGGTCGGTGGTTTTTCTACGAGTACACCGGTTTTCCTCCGTCACTAAAACCTGACACGTCCTTAAGCTGTTGATAGGACACAAAACAACAAACTACCTAACACTATTTACATCAAATCCTTGTCTGTATTTATAGATGTCTTTTAAAAGGAACAAATTGAAAATTATATGACCTACTTATAACAAACCGATGCATTGTAATTAAAGCCTCTGTCACGCGGACATGCTCTAGGTGGGTGTTTCTAGCTGCCAGAGGTAGATGACCTAAAATAAAGTAGGCTTATAGTGCGAGACATACGGGGGCATAATTTAAAACACGATGTCGGTTTCACGAAATACATTTCATAGCAATGACAAGCAACAAACACATTTACTTAACCTTTGACCTCTTATTGTGACTGGAACATTTGTCCTCATTCCACGGCAGAAAACAGAGGTAACAGAAGGAGTTGAAATGTATGAATTCATCTTATTGCACAATTTTAATGTGTGTTGCCACCAAGACATATTTTATTTTACTATTTTCTTCAACAGAGACCCGACAACTCGTTACAGCTATATTCGGACCTAAACTAAGGTGTTCAGAGTAATTTAACGAATTTTCAGGTCCCTGTGCTTTCTACCCGTGGTCATGGGTTTATAATTACATACTTACGGTAAAGTTAGAGAATACTTTCCGAAGTTCTCCTTCCTCGTTCAAGTTTTCGAGTTCCTGCATGCCCTGTAATTAGTAAGCAGATCGTCTATAAAGGTAGATTGGATGACATAATCTACACAGACAAGCGGAATGAGAACCGTGATTTAACCGTTAATGGCCCATTCCTGGCCGTAACTTTAGGTAAACGTGTCGGTCTTACACGCCGTAACGCATCATAAAACAGACATTTACTTAACATATAAAACACTTTCAATAAAATAGGTTAAGTGCCGTTTAAATAAAATGAATAGACATAATATACACTTTGTGCTACATGTACCTGTGCATTTCCCCCCAAATCTCCACGTATGATAGATGCTAATGACGTCATTTATTTAGATACAATACAGGATATTCTTTAAAGCAAAATTACAGATTCGTCAGTCATTTTTAAAACGATGTCTGTATACAGGATATTGTTTTATGAGTGTTGTATACAACAAAGTTTGAGAGTATTTTTTTTAAGTACAACAGAACAGGCCAAAATTGTTATTAAAGATTAAAAACATAGTAATAAATATGCAACAATCTGTCAATGATCATGAGTTAAGCTGCATGGTATTCTACAGCGATGTCGTGATCAAAATCGAGCAGTGTAACTAGGACATGGTTTACAAATAACACATAAATACGAATTATTCTGATCTTTAAATTATCTTTGGCCGATTTATTTCTTATATTGTTAATCCTCTCCTCTTCTCCCTCTCCCAACGATGGTTCTTCCTTATCATGATATACGTAATCTAAACGTATCATAATATATACGTATTTTAAACTTTTCATCATATATACGTATTTTAAACTTATCATAATATATACGTATTTTAAACTTATCATCATATAGACGTATTCTAAAAAGCGACTCTTTGTTTCCAGTAAATTGTCTGACGGATGGTGGCCATCAAGGGAGGACAAGTTGTTTAGTGCTAAAAAAAGGCATTTCAAAAGGTAGACGATATTTCTGGGGTACCATGACCTGTTTTGCTGTTGTCAGATAAATTTTGTCATCCTAAACTTTCAAATTTGACGGTACGTGACTGCAGATTCCCTACAACTGTACGTATTAAACTGTTTTTGCTCTATGTGAGTATTGTTATTTGAATGTTTAATGAAGGCCTGACTTTTTTATGTTCTTTTTAAAAGTCTAAGCAGTGCGTAATAATGCAACAGACCTAATTTATATACAGACCTAGTGTGTGTAGGGAATGCATCCTGTGTAATATAACTGTGCTGTTTGTACTAGGAAGAGTAATTCAACCCGAGACATTCAGCCGATAAAGATTTCTTGATAAATCGTGTTCTTATGATGTATAAAAATATACCAGGAAGTTGCTTTTTGTTTCTTTTGTCTGTAACTTTCGTTTTGTAGGAATGCATGAGTTACAAACTTTTAGTACGCAGTTTTAACTCCCTCATATACAAAATTGTGATTTTACCACACAAATCCTAATTTAACACGATCACGTTTTAGTCAATGACGAGTTTTAGAAACAACCGAAACCTGGTATAATCAAGGTCTTCAAAATATTTTCTATCTGATATTGTACAGTACATTTATACATGTGTACTAAGTATAGTTCATCTGGGCTGCCATCATCTATTTGACGTTTTCACAATTTTCATATATGATTTAGGTTCTTAGTCGTGAAGAAAAGATACAAAATGTACAAATGCTGACGAGCCTTCAATCGGGAACCTTCGGGACTTTCCGTAAACAGTAAAGTACCCGTTTACGGAAAGTACCGACGGTTCCCGATTGGGTGTGAATTTAGACTCTTTTTTTCACTTCTTTCTTGTCTTAATAGTCATAGATATTGATTGTCATAATGAGGAATCGAACTCTTAAAACACAAGAAAACTGATACTTAGTTATAAAAAAGTTTCTTCGTTAATGGACTGTTGGTTTTATAACATTGGAGTCGTCACTCACCCCGAGAACGACGCCGTCGGCGAAGACCTGCGGTAGCACCACCTCGTCGACCCCTAGACGCTCCCTAAGCTCACGCTGGTTCTCAATACTCATAAACAAGTCCTTTTCCTCATAACGGACCATGTGGGTCTGGAGGATCTTCTTGGCGAGGATACATCGCTCGTACGTTTCCCGGACAATCGCCATACTGGATGTGTAGATGACGATCTTACCTTTCTCCAACTGACTGTAATTTCTCTGAAAAAAAAAGATTTTCATTTATTCATTTTTTTTGTTTTATTTGTAAATATTAACATACAAAAGTATCTCAAGTGAACATAATGCGACAGCACTTGTCTTTTTTTGTCGACATGAAGCGAGTAAATTTGCCAGAGCGTAAATGACGCATGTCAAGCTACATATCTGCACGAACTTGACTTAACAAATCATGAAAAAATATTCTGCATGATGAAAGGTAAAGACTGTATGATAGGTATACAATTATATAGATATCTATGAAAGACGGGCATCATTTGCATTACGCTTCAGGTACAAAATAAACACAATATGTATAAACCGACTCAAAACTTTAATACTAACTAAAAATACCGCACGTTATATGTATGCGTCCTCTGTATAAACTCAAAGGAACAAGATGTTGAGCAATAACCAATTCACTCGTATTACTATACGTGGTCGTGAAACTTATTAATTTTCTAGACAATTGAGCAGAATATGAGAAACATAATACTAGGAGACACATACGGAGGATAACCCTATCGATAATTATTGAATTTTGATTAACATTGCAGAGCTACATGTAGTGACGGTAGCCCTGTTACAAGTTTTATTACGGTAATAAAACTGGGGAACGTTCCCCCGACAAACTGGTAGCCTAAATACAACCAGGAAGGGCAATAACTCTGAAAATATTTATCTGACTAGGTTGTATACTCCTTTACACGAACAGCTTTGTACATACTATAATTTTAAATTTTTACCAAGTTTCATAGTAATCGGATATTAAAAGGAAAGGACCAGGCGTTTTTTTACGAACGTTGAAATCTGTTCCCAGCATACAGTTACACAAAATAATGTATTATATTACTTTGTCATGTGACTTTATTGTATGTTTAAACTAGTTTACCCCATGTTAATAGGTATGTATATTACCATGAAGAGTTACCTGTGTATTTGTAAATTGAAAGTGCTTGTTTACAAAAGTCCCAGATGATGAATACATTAAACTAATTTCCGGTAATCCAATGAAAACATCCGCAAAAATATTTGTATTAAATCGACAGTGTTAAATATAGTTCCGTCAATCTTTACCCAGAGTTGTCGGTCCCTACTTACAAAGGAGCAGAAAGGCCAAACTCTCAAGGTTAAAGCTTTAAACTTCACTTGTTCGGTAGGGTGAGGTACGAGTCTTAACAGCCGTTTTCAACAGTTCATATATCTTTAAGTCTTTGACGTCGCTCTTTGTTCTGACACAAACAATACACACAGTTTTCTAGAGTCAATATTTTAAACAAAATTTCCTTTGTTAAATATATGATAAATCAATATAATGTCTACACACATTACCAGCTACGTATGTACTCCCATCGATCCCGTGTATATCACTCCAATAGAAACCATGTGGAGCGATTTACCCGGATACCAGGAATAGACAACACGCTTCCTTGAAGAGAGTGGTTTATACTTTATGGGTAGAGGGCCTATATTTCAATACAACTTTTCAGAACTTGATACAAGTTAAACAAACATATTAAAAAGTTAAAACTATAAAACAAAGGTAAAGGGCCAACCTTACGGACGCTTTATCAGGATATACAGAGGGTGTGTGGTCATCATATCACAGGTAAAACAAAACAAGTTCACAGGGAGAAGGCGAACTTTAAGTTTTATAACTTGTCTCTAATCCCTTTTGTATATTTTGCAAATAAAATATGTTTAAATCAATCGAATTTACAATAAGATTGTGCATTCTTACAGAATGCGCAATTCCTACTGAAAAAAAACAACAGAAATATTAGTATGAGTTTATGCAAAATTACAATTTCTTAAGTTCATATTAATGTACGTGTTCTTGTAATGAAATTCCAATATGAAACTGTCATATATGTTTATTCATTATTTAACATCCATAACTTGATGTCTTGCCACACTTAAAGTGTAGATTGTGTTACGATGTCTCAACGTGCATCATAACTTGAAGCTTTCATCTTACTTGTGTTTTTCTGACAAAATTCAAGAAGATCAATTTACTTCTTTAATATTTTCCATAATAAAGCACCACTGACGATAAGGACAAACACTTTCACTAGGATTGTTGTCCTGTACAAACACAAGGTATAGCGTTACAGTTCCATCCTGTCATAACATTATGAAGATCTACCAGATTGTGTCCATGTATTATTTATCAGGATAAGACCTGTAAATGTTACATAACATCACGTACTTACATCACTCTAATTTCTGTGATACAAGATTTTCGGCAAACAAATCTTTCTCATCATTCTCAAATCTCACGATATGAGATTTTTTTACCGAAGTGACAAAAGCACACATTGAAAACCAGATATATGTAGATTTTGGTAGGTTTTTATACGTTTTAAACTTGTTAAACCAGATGTGATTTATAACCATAATCACGACCCTGTCGCTGTCACGTGGTGTCTATGTGAGTAATGAGACAGGGCCAAGGTCAACTTTGAGGCCGGAGCAAGGTCAAGGTGAAAAGGTTGTAAACAAATCTCAGTACTATTGTGTCTATAGAAACTAACTTAAATCACACGGATGGTTTCAGAGGTAATTTCTTTAATTGTGAGATCTGTGGTGATTATTTTAGATGAGAATGGTCACGTATCAGCATAATGAACATTCCAGTGATAGATAGGACCTACAATGGTTGTAAGTATCTATATCCGTAGAGTTTAGCCCGGAGCTTAACTAGCCTCCATCCTATCTGATTTAAAATATGCAAATTAATGTGTACCGCGTTGTTTATGGTTACGTAATGATATTCAAAACCAGTGATTCACTACTGAAAGTCTGGTCAACTTAACGTCGAGGAAAAAACGCTTTAAATGTGCTTTGTTCGTGTCACGAATTCCAGTATAGTTAATCTCCCCACACTAGAATGTATATACTCTGACCCGGATCACTTCAATTCAACAGGTGTACTTCTTTTACTAGTTTCAAAAGCGATAGCTACTCAGTGCTTGCGGGGAAAAGGAAATAAATAACTAATTTTAAGTCCGAAAACGGTTCCCTGCCATAAAGCTATTTCCAATTAACAGTATTCTTAAAGTACTCAGTTTGTGAGGTTATGGTCTGAGATAGGTGCTAGGCCGCGGGACCGTCACGAAGGTTATTGCGTTCCGAAGGTCTGTGGTCCTATTAATTAAAGTTCTTGCACAGGGGTTCGTTACAAATGTCTTGATATACACATATGTGAACACCACAGGTTGATAAAGAATTGACCACAACAAACAAACTCTCTTTAAGGTCTTGACTTTGGACACAGCAGAAAAAAACCTATCGGTTCTAATGAATAAAACGGATTGGTGGTCATGACCTACGCCACAATAAACCAACAAGATGTAACGAATTCAGCAACAACAAACGGAGGTGTGCCATAACAATCAAAATGGATCGGATGATTGGTTTGGTTTGGTTTTATATTGTTTAACGTCCTATCAACAGCTATGGTTATGAAAGGACGGGATAGGATGTAACGGACAAAACTGATAGGTTATAACAAAGCTGGCCACATCAACAACTAAAAGCGTTAATCAAAGTGACAGTCATTATCTTTGGAGCCATACGACATGTATACCGGTGTTTACATTAAG
>JAULCA010431013.1:0-11411 GCA_032360845.1 Crassadoma gigantea
TCTGTTCTATTACAAAGTTATAGTTAACTTTTGGTAATGTATAATTAGTTCATGACTAGTTTAAGGATATGATTGTTATTACTATGTCAATTTACTAGTCAATGCATTATACATTGTATGTATGTTCCCTGTTCTCAACATTAAACTGTCAAGAGTAATCACGCTTGTTATTTCTCCTTGCATTATAGGAACCACGTAAAAACACCACTCCGGTCCACTGGTAACATATATACTATAGCAATTTATGGATTAGTGTTCATCACTGGCTTGTTCAAACCACATTTGCTAACTTGTCCCACATTTTATTTCTAATATCTGTTAAGTATAGAGTATCATTTTTTTCCGGACATCCTTGCTGTAAATTAAGGACAACCTGGTAATCTAAGCTAGGGGAGGGGGGGTCAAATGCATATACTTACTAATCTAAATAAAACATCCGTACCAAACACAATATCAAATTAATACCCTTTACCTATGGAAATATGTGAAGAACGTACGTCTGACAATTAAATATTCTAATGAACAAAGTAAATCCGCTGTAAGAACTCCAGTTCCCCCCTCTGAGCCCCATAAAACCCCAGACCTCATTAATCCATTCTAGTCAGTAAGGTTAGATATATATATGTGCTAACAATGAGATATAACTATGAAACAAGTTAAAATACATAAGAAGGAAAATAAATAGCATGTCACTTGTTTGAAACTTATTATTTTCTGCTTTTATCCGGCATCAACAAATCAAGAATAAAACATTTGATATGGATGACGTCAACTTCCAAACGATAGTTTGACACACAGGAAATCTTCTAAATAATGAAGCTATGGCTACATCGACTTCGTTTACCTGAAGAAATCCATTCCCCGCCATCATGAGAAAATTCTATAGCGTTGACACAGCCATAATGTTCTTTGAGGTCACGCCGATACAGTCCTCGAGCGCACCGAAGTCGATGTCTCATTAAAAGCCTCTCGGGTTGTTTACACTTTTTGTCAACTCCGCGACTGGCCACATACGACAGCGGACTGGAAACAAACTCCTTTCCACATTTAGACGAATGCCCAGGCATCATTAATGATATTGGCGACTAGAACCTCCTAGACAATACCCCTTTCCTTTCACATGAAACTATTTTGACAGGTGACATCCATGTTTTCGATCCCGAAGCTGAATGGCTTTCTTCGGTAATTTTCGGACGAAGGTGGTAGTTATCTCCCCTTCCTCTTGTAAACTAACATGTTATATCACGGATGCTCATATCCGTGCTATATTTAAGTCCGTGGTTATACGAATTTTATTTTGTTTGTATTTTATGTTTTTATTTTAATCAAGTCTATTTTTTTTATTTACTATTTATTTACAGAAAAATAAATCATTGCACAATATATTAAGTTAAATGATTAATCAAAATCCATTGGAAATTTTTTTTTCTAAACTGGATTACCGGCCAGTTCAAGATTTTATTCAATTTTATATGATATTCTTACAAACTGTAATAATATACTACTACCTAGTGCGGAATATATTCGTTTTACTTGCAATACTATAATTTTTAGTCATATGCATTTTTGTGATATCTGAATGTTAGTCTTTCATCAAATACCATATTCTTTGTTCTCATTGCTTGCATGTGCACTGTAATTTTATGTTTGCCATGCATCTTTTACTTGAATAAACATTATTATTTATTATTATTATTATTATTATCCAACTATTATATTTCATTAATAACAATTATTGTAGGTAAAATTCAGAAAGATTTTATTTAAAAAAAAAAAAAAAACGACATTCTCATTTTAATGGGTGGAAAATATGGGCAAATTTAATGACAATTGGAATAACTTCAAATTGACCAAGAAGTTAACAAAGATTTTAATGATAATAATGATTTGCAACCGTGGAGGCACCGTAGTCTAGTGATACAGGACGCCACTGTAGCATGGTATTGTGAAGCATGGTGAAAGGGTGACATCAATTAAATTCTAAAATTTTTTTTTCCTTTAATTTTCTTTAAGTTTACTTCAGTTTAATATATTCTATCTGAAAATCACAAAAAATCAGTCAGGGGTAGAGAAATATAGGGTGGGTCAGGGCTGGTGCTTCATGTGTTACCATAATGGTGAAATCAGAGACGTAATATATATATGTCTGTGGTGAAATGAAGGGCTTTAACATTTTTTTCTATTTGACTTTTTAAAATTGAATTTGTTTTAGTTTACATCAGTTTGATGTCCTGAATATGAAAATCACAAAAATTATGTCTGGGGTAATGGTGAAATTTATCATTTTTTTTTCTTTTGGAGTTTTTATCAGTTTGATGTCCTGAATATAAAAAAAAAAGAAAAATAAGTCAGGGTATAGAAATTTAGGATGGGGCAGGGCCAGTGTTTCAATTTACCGTGATGGTGAAATTGCAGATTTTTACATTTTTTTTTCTATTTTACTTTTTTTAAACCAAATCTGTTTACATTTGTTTGATGTCCTGAATATGAAAAACACAAAAACTAAGTCTGCATATTTAGTCCACAAGATGTTTCATTTCTTATTATCTGTTAAAAATCCAACTATGAGACATTTAATATTTTTTGGCATAAATTAGATCAAATGTATTGCACTTACTGAATCATATAGAAAAATGTGCAAGAAGAAATTAATTAAATAACAGTGTTGGTTTTTTTTTACTTTATATTTTACCAATATATGTTGAATATTAAACCATCATATAATAGAAATCTCATTAAAGGTCAGTATTACAAAATCCCATATTTATAAAAAGATTTTAGTTGAAGCAGATTTCATTGCATATTACTGAAGGTCATTATTTTTCAGTGCGTCAAAGATGCTGTCAAAGTCATTGGACCTTGAAATATAGGGCACATTCAGCAACTGATACGTGGATTGAGATGAAGTATTTAACACATGTATGGTCCAAGTTTGGTTGGTCTAGCACTTACACTTTATGAGAAACAGATCTAGAGCTAAATGAAAAACGCTGCCACTGGAAAAGTAACATCTAAATCCCGCCTTCGAAACATCTATCGCAGGCGAGTCAACTTGAAGGAATATGCCCAAGTTATCACAACTTGTTTATGCCTTTTCCTACCGTGGCTGATTTGTGCCATTTCGTTGGATCGTCTTATCCCCCCAAAAAGGACTTGAACGGCTACAGGGCCGATTTGGCCGATTAGTTGACTGGCGTAGGGACAATCTGAGCCGATCGGCTTTTCACGGATGTCTCACCCGGCATTATTGCCCATGATGTCATCGATTCATGCGACATAAGACAACCTGGAAACTATTCTGTAAGTTGATTCATGTTCAACTTTCAATCATTGTAAAACACAATATCGGTATCGAAGACGCAGATTTCGTATACCAATGGAATGCTGAGAAGCTGATCTTAAAGCTCATACTTAAACAAGAGGCCCAGAGGGCCTGTATTGCTCACCTGGATATCGAAGCAATTATGGCAAAATATTCTCAAAAAGTCAGGTTGCACTATCGAGTCGGCATCAGATCCGCACTATCACAAGGAGACAATACACGAGCATATTGCAGCCTTCCAGAACACGCACGCATACACTATACGCATGCATCTTGCACACAGGGGTAGCCATCCTTAAATTACCATATCTGTTGATAGACCCACAGTATATACAAAATTAGTTCTCCTTTACCCAGGGATGTTTCAGGCCAAATATGGAACAAATGCTTTCATTCCTACAGAAGGAGAAGGATTTTAAAGAATTTGCTGTTTCCCCTATTGGGCCCCGCCCCTCAGGCCCCTGGGGGACCAGACCTAGGGTTTATACAAAATTGGTTCCCCTTCATCCAAGGATGCTTCAGACCAGATATGGAACAAATCCTTTCATTCCTACAGAAGAAGGATTTTAAAGAATTTGCTATATTTCCCCTATTGGGCTCCGCCCCTCAGGCCCGAAGAGTGCCACACCCACTGTTTATATAAAATTGAATGCCCTTGGCCTAAGGATGCTCCAAACCAAATTTAGTCAAAATCTACTGGGCAATTTAGGACTTGTAGTGTTTTAAAGGAAAAGTTGACGGACAGACGACGGACGGACGCCGCACCATCCCATAAGCTCACTGGTCCTTCGGATTACCTCCCTTTGCTATCAAAGCGGTGTTCTTTTCAGTTCTACCAATGAACTATATTCTGCAGATACCCTTGGATTTCAGACAGAAACTGTAAACATACTTAATTTGGAAGTTAAATTTATGTACTATTAATAATATTCCCTCCAACTCATACCTGACAGGTTCAACATTAATCTAATCTTAATTTTATACAACATAATATAACAATATCACAACAAAGACAAATAAATAAGATTTCATAGATTTATTTAGGAGCACATTAATTGGCTTATAACAAAGACTATAATTAAGTAATTGTAAATGAATTTTCAATATATATCTACAGAAGAAAAATTAATGATATAGGCCATGCCTGTTGTTTGATCCTTTTGATCAATCAATAAAATTGATTGAATTAGAAAAATAATTATGCATTATTACTAAACATTATTTACCTGTAAGGCTTAGAAAACAAACAAAAATTGAACATTGTAATTCATTTTCATGGAGTCAGGGGTTAAGCTTACAAAAACAAATATTTCATTCTTTCTTGAAAGCATAAGTGACATGCTGAACTATACAATAGTACATGTATATATACTGTAACAATTTATAAAAAAAAACCTGTATAAAAATTAAAAGTCATAAAAACAATTACTGTTGCTGAAGCAGTCGCAAAGCTTTTAACATGTAAATGCATGGTGTTTCTGTAGCAAAAATGTGCAATGATTGATTTGACAATTCCTTACAAAAAATGTAAATGCACAACAATCTAAGAATTAATTTCAGCATTGATTTGGAATAAAAACGCTGTTTTCTTTTGTCCTTGTTTAGGCATTGGGAATTTTTATATATCTTGAGTAAAAAGTAGTCACAATTTTATAGTATTAATAAACTTATTTGTTTTACAACATTTATAAAAAAAGTTGAACCACTTTTGATGGCTTTAAGTGTGGGAGGAAACCGGAGTGCCCGGAGAAAACCCACGTGGTCGGGCAGAAGACCCCATATATCTTTCCACTTTTGTGAATGGCAAGTTTGCTATCCGCCCGACCACCCTAGTCCAGACATTACATGTATCTATCCTTATTATTGTGTTTTACATCCTATTAACAGCTATGGTCATTTAAAGATGGGCAATATTTCGTGGTGGAGAATTCGGTGCAAAACCACCGAGCAGTAACTGATGTTTCTTAATGAGGTCATTAAATGATTAATATGACCTATGTAAGATAAAGCTTGAGAAAAAACAACAAAAATACTCCATATTGTTTCTTATCGAGGTCATTACAAGATTGATATGACCTATGTAAGATAAAGCTAGAGAAAAAATAAGAAGAAAATCAATAACGTTTCTTATCGAGGTCATTAAATGGTTGATATGACCTATGTAAGATAAAGCTGAAGAAAAAATAACAAAAAACTCCATAATGTTTCTTATCGAGGTCATTGCATGATTGATATGACCTATGTAAGATAAAGAATGAGAAAAAATAAGAAGAAAATCTATAACGTTTCTTATTGAGGTCATTACATGATTGATATGACCTAGGTTAGATAAAGCTGGAGAAAAAATAACCAAAAAACTCCATAATGTTTTTTTATTTGTTAGTGATTCCCCATATCAGTATAACAATTTTTGAATCACCAGATCATAAAAACTGTGGGATGAAGAATGATGATAAATGTGTGTAGTTGTGACGTCCACGTACAGCCTGATGACACTGTTTCTACTTCCTTTGTTGTTCTGCAACAAAAGAAAACTTATTGAAAATCATTGTTATCTGGTCCACAACAATAACTTCACTTTACTATATTGAAATAACAAGAGCCTTAATGGGCCTGTATCACTCAGCTGATATTACTCTCACATTGTAACCTAAATGGGATATAAAATAAAGCCACAGGCAAAATATCAGTATTTATAACTACAAGTCGTTCAAAACAACCTGTTAATAGATTTTAAATCATTTGATCCCCAACGTCTTGATTTTTGAACAAGGTTATTCATTACGTTGAAGAAACCTTTTAGCCCTTCATTCCAGCATGCTACTAGCTTGGTATCACCACTAGGGGCGTTTTGCTTATTCAGAAGAAGTAGATCAAATGCATACTGTAGGTGGATGGTGGCGTTATGATGTGAAATGTTGGTAACTGATGGCGTTTCAGTCAAGGTGGTAGTTACAAGTGTCGTAGTGGTGCTATCTAAAAATAGAACAATGAAACAATTACATCATTTTAACTTATTAGAGCAGTTAACACTGGTAAACAGAAGGTAAGCTAAAGTAAACATGGCATCAAAGATGATACAAATACATTTGGTCTTCATAGTTATACAAAGTGCTAAGTTTTTTATTCAAGAAGCTAGGTTGAAACATAAACTTGTACAAGAGGTGATGTTTGTAAATATGTGTGTGAAGTTTCCTGATGGTCAGAAAAGAAAAGTCTGTTAAACACATTCTATCAAACTTTATTTACAGTTACACTGAGAATGCATGCAAACCTGTACAAGAGGTGATGTTGGTGAAGTTTCAATGCAAATGGAAAAGAAATGAAGTTTATAGACCGATGAAGTCAAAAATTGTATAAAATCCTGTTCATAGTGACAGTGACCTAGTTTTTTAAATGCTGAAGGTCGAAAAACAATCATACAAGAGATGATGTTTGTGAACATGTGTGCCATTTGAAAACCTGTAGAGTGCTGACAATGTTTAGGACACATGCGAATGAACAAATAAATGCACATACAAATCCCTTTATGCTCTCAGTGACTAAGTTAAACCTGTGTAATCAACAGACTTCTGGTGTAAACCAGTCTTACGACAAGGTCTCACTCTATACATATCTATGTTAATTGAAACAGTTTATACAAACCAGTTCTACAAGAAGGTCCAACTGTTTACATTTTTATGTGGACTGAGTCTGTGTAATCAGAAAACTAGTATAAGCCAGTTCTACAATTAGATCCTAGTTTGGTTTGGTTTGGTTTGTTTTTGTTTTACGTCCTATTAACAGCTATGGTCATTTAAGGACGTGCCAGGTTTTGGTGGTGGAGGAAAGCCGGAGTTCCTGGAGAAAAAAACCACCGACTGACGGCCAGTACCTGGCGACTGCCCCACGTAGGTCTCGAACCTGCGACCCTGCGGTGGAGGGCTAGTGGTAGCAGAATGTCAGACGCCTTAACCACTTGGACACCGCAGCCCCTATTAGATCCTACAGAATACATATCATTGTAAACTTAACCCCTTAATAGCTTTCTATGTCTCAATTAAAAGTTTTTTACAAAAACATACTGTCTTTACTTGACATTGTTCAGATCTATAAAGGGTGTCATTTTCAAAGAAATTGTACATTCTCCAAACCTTTTACTGTTGTCATGTCGACAGTTTCCTCCACCAATGGACATACAGCTTCTCTACTATCAGGACATTTCACGTAACCATGGTAACCAGGTACCTATCAGATCAGAGAGGATGAAAGAAACATTCCAGCATCAATCAGTATATTGTTAAAACTGGCACAAACATTGATTGTACATAACAGTGGAGGAGATGAGTAAGTAACAATCCGAACCAAAGTTACTGTGAAGTGGTAGATACACCATCACATGTTGCATAAGCGGTTGTGTGCATTATTGAAAACATGACCTAATTATGAGTAATAGATGTTAAAGGAGAAATATTTCAACGAGATCAATGAGTGCAATTAAAACTTCTGGAATAAATGAAGTTTGCATTAATGAAAATAATTCTATCAATTATGGACAGATAATTGTGATCACATCCACATCACTGATTCAGGGAGCACAACTACCTTTACAGTCAGATAATGGCAGTAATCTAAACCAGCTCAGATGGTTACTAGAGCACTGACAGGTCAGTGAGGGCTCCATCTTGTGGCAACGCTGCAGTCGAACAGCACTGTATAGGTTCCGGAAATAGCGATTGCCAAAGCGAGAGTTAAATAAATCACATTGTTGGACTCCTCCAGTCAAGGTAAATTTGAACTATTTTAATCACTTCTATTGTTGTATAATAAGTCAAAACGGATAAAGCAGTTATTTTTGCAACTTTTGAACCCGATATAACATCAAATATACAATTTGTATTGATAATTACTATTTAGTTTTACATAATAGATCGTTAATCACAAGCCCTGACACCCAAGTCACTATAATTTCTACAATTATAATAATAAATCTGAAAAAAATTTGGATTGAACTAAGAGACGATGATTAATTAAGGGTTTATGAGGAGACAACCAAAGCAAATTCCTGTTAAGTTATTGTCTGAATTTTTAACAACCATGGCTCATAATCAACGGCTACTGTATGGTTAAATGCTTGTTATGATAAAATTGACTGTATGATTAGTAGTAATTATACTGTCAATTAATTGCAATTTTCTTGAATGATTATTTCATGACAATAAGTCGCTTCCACAGGGACCTGAGAATTTGTTGCAGCTATTTTGGATCTAAACTAAGGTGTTTAGAGTAATTTTTCACGTTTGAGGGGTTTACATAAACCATGAGTCAAAGGACATCTGTGAGTTATTATTGACATATTCTGTGAGATTGTCAACCTCGGACTGATTCAATATATTTTAATGTGCTTTTAAGCTTCATTCCTGGAATTTTTCAAGTTCGTAACAGAGGTTGATCTACTAATACACTATATTTTTGCATCCACCTTCGTAATGATGATAGCACTCCGAAAATATGTCCATGATCACAAGCATGCTGTGATCTTCAGTAATCTGCCTCGCTTCAACGATCGCTATTTCCGGAACCCATACAGTGCCATTTGACCATAGTGGGCAATATATACCCCATAATCATCAAGAAGCAATCTGCCCATATAGCTAAGAAAGGGTCAAAGTCAGAGATCCATTTTGTCTTTGACCTTTGGACTCAATGACAATGACCTTTAACCCAGTGACCCTGATCTTTGGTCATTTGACTTATTCTTTAATTTATACCAACCTTGCTTCATAATATCATAACAAAATGTTCATAAGTGAAAAATACAAAACTTGACCTTGAACCCTTGGACCATGTTACCTGGACCTTCGGTCAGTTGACTCCGTGTGCAGTTCTGAACAACTTTGCTTCATAATAAGTGCGAGGGGTGGGGGTGTCAACCCTATCCTGAGTACAGATTATTGATTCTAATCTTCACCTAAGGCTGATGATTATCACAAAGTTTCACCAAAATCTGACTTTGGTTTCTGAGGAGAAGTAAAATTCAATTGTTAACAAGTGACTTATGTGACCTAAAAACTTGCATTTGAAGATGTATGGTGAGCTTTTCAAATTACAATTCCTACATGGTCAATCGCTACCACATACATATACATGACTTACATTAATTGTATGACCATAGGGACAAAAAATCCAGGCTGAACTCTCAACTTTGACCTCTAATGTTTGATTGACATCACATCTGTGTTGTAGGCACATTCCTTCTAGGGGGTCAAAATCACTTTCCTACAAAGTATGAAATTGTAGAGTTATTAGGATCAAAACCACCATAAAAAATTACCTTGATAATAATGGTAATGCTGTGTAGTCTGTCATAGTAATGAATCCTGTTTCATCTGTAAAAAGATAAAACTTTCTAGACCATGACAAGCACTCCAAGCACTGATGAATTCAGTAAACTTACAAACTCAACAAGGTCACATAGCTCCTAAGGCAACAACATATCAGGAATCAAAACAACAATATTTTACTACAAATCAAGTATTATAGTTGGAGTGGGTTTCTTGAGAGGATGGTTGTAGTTGGTGGTCTAAGAGGTTGTTTGTAGAGGATGGTCTGAGAAGTTGGTTGTAGAGGGTGGTCTGACAGGACGATTCAAGTGGGTGGTCTATAAAGATGGTTGTAGTGTATTGTCTGAGAGGATGGTTGTAGTGGTGGCCTGAGAGGATGGTTGTAGTGGATTGCCTGAGAGGATGGTTGTAGTGGATTGTCTGAGAGGATGGTTGTAGTGGTGGCCTGAGAGGATGGTTGTAGTGGGTGGCCTGAGAGGATGGTTGTAGTGGATTGCCTTAGAGGATGGTTTTAGTGGGTGGTCTGAGAGGATGGTTGTAGTGGGTGGTCTGAGAGGATGGTTGTAGTGGGTGGTCTGAGAGGATGGTTGTAGTGGATTGCCTTAGAGGATGGTGTAGTGGGTGGCCTGAGAAGAATGCTGGATCACAAAGCATGTATCTACTAGGGAAGTTTTCATATTTTCTGTAAAGCATCATGTTCAATTTTTGTTTAGGATCAGGATCAGTATAAGTTAAGCCAACTTACCACCACTGTGAGATTAGACATAAAACAGAGACTTGACTGGCTGTATACCTCCAGACTAGAGACCTTTGTGTTTGTACTAGGCAGTAAACACTGGTCCTGAAATAAAGAAACAACATGAGACATAAAATACTATCACAACAGGAATT
The DNA here is from genome assembly GCA_032360845.1 of Crassadoma gigantea. Taxonomy (NCBI): domain Eukaryota; kingdom Metazoa; phylum Mollusca; class Bivalvia; order Pectinida; family Pectinidae; genus Crassadoma; species Crassadoma gigantea. Next base: position 10,537 of record JAULCA010431013.1, read on the forward strand.
TGTATGGTAAGGGGGGCACTGATAATCTCACTAAACCCAAGGGGACTATTTTTAAGTTAGTTATTCACCCGGTGTTATTCTGTTTCTCAAAGATGCTTAAAACGAAGTTTGAAGCAAATCCCTTTATTAATAAACAAGAGGCCCAGGGGGCCTGTATTGCTAACCTAGAAATGTTAACAAAAAATGGGACATTGATAATCAGACTCAACCCAAGGGGACACTGATGATGTCACTACTCCCCAGGGGACACTGATGATGTCACTACCTCAAAGGGGACACTGATGATGTCACTACACCGATTGGGACATTGATGATGTCACTACCCCCGAGGGGACATTGGTGATGTCACTACACCCGAGGGGACATTGATGATGTCACTACCCCCAAGGGGACATTGATGATGTCACTTCCCCCGAAGGAGACATTGATAATATCACTACACCCCAAGGGGACATTGATGATGTCACTACGCCTGAGGGGACATTGATGATGTCACTACCCCTATGGGGACATTGATGATGTCACTACCCCCCAAGGAGACATTGATGATGTCACTACCCCCCAAGGAGACATTGATGATGTCACTACGCCTGATGGGACATTGATAATGTCACTACCCCAATGGGGACATTGATGATGTCACTACCCCCCAAGGAGACATTGGTGATGTCACTTCCCCGGAGGGGACATTGATGATGTCACTTCCCCCGAGGGGACATTGATGATGTCACTACCCCAGAGGGGATATTGGTGATGTCACTTCCCCGGAGGGGACATTGATGATGTCACTACCCCCAAGGGGACATTGATGATGTCACTACCCCCCAAGGAGACATTGATGATGTCACTACCCCCCAAGGAGACATTGATGATGT
>JAULCA010431024.1:0-11410 GCA_032360845.1 Crassadoma gigantea
CATACTGAAATATGTTTAGATGTTCTTGGCACAATTGCAGTATATCCATGTCCCTTTACTAGTATGGCTCAAAACTCATTACGTGTGAAATGTAAACCTAGTTTTTTTCCGAATAGATCCAAACATATTCCCTTTAATTGATTCTGATATCACCGTGGTTCGAAAAAAGTAGGTCAAATAATTCTTTACTTATCCACATGCATCCACACAGTTCTTTGTTGAAAATGCCATAAAAGAATATTTTTGCACCTTTAAAGTATTCATCGATGTTTCGTATTCCGTTTTTAACCTTCTGGTTTGAAAAAAAAGCTTTATATACATGTATGATATCACTGTCATTCATGAAAGGTATACTGAATTGGAGCATTTTTCATTCAGAAATATCTTATTAGTTCTTACAACTTACTAGGCCCTCTCTCGAAAGTAGGAATAATATACACTTAATCTGATAACACGTGGTGGAATCATTTTAAACAAATACGATATGATATAATAAACAATTATGGAATAATAATTTAAATTTGCCTATCTCCCCCATAATATTTTTTTTGGTATATATCGTATATACCTTAAAAGAAAAACAACTGATGACGGAACTACTTTTTACACTTCGGCGCAAAATTACAACGCAGCCTTTTTTTTAGTGCAATTGTTTAGTTTACGTAAAAATTAAAGAAATCTTTAACTGTGCATTTACACGTGTTTGTCTACTTTTTTAAAATTAAATTATAAAGAATGACCAATATTTTTTTTTGTATATACGGTATAAACCGAAAAATAAATTGTGCATTTTTTTTACATAAACCGCTTCGCGAATTTATGCAAAGTGCACATTTTCTTTTCGGTATATACCGTATATACAAAAAAAAAACTATTGGTCATTCCTTAAATACACGAGGAGAGGAAAATGACATTAGGGGAAATGTGCAGTTGTAAATATTTGTTCCACTATTTGGCTTCAAACCTTTTTGGTAAGTTTTTGAATGAGAGTACATGATAGTATTGACATTTGTTTGGTGGTAAATATGTATCCCTAGCTTTTGGAGCTAGAAAAGATTGTATTGCATCCTTAGAAACACGAGATGAAAGATACTAAGGAAGTCTGAGACATTTAATATTTGTAAATTGTACATTATGGTACTATTGAAATCTGTTGTGGTATGATGTCATTCATTTGTAGTAGGTATGTACTGTACAAAATGTAGCATGGGCTGCTGGCCTTGAAATACTTAATCAAACGTTTTAACTTTGACATTTGTTTGGAATGTGAAGATCTTGGTCATCCCCTGGAGGAGTATCGAACATTCACCAATGTATTCATTTATCTTAACATCATGTATATGTATTGCCCTCATTGTTAAAAAGAGCACAATATCCGGTGAGTAACATGGAATGATGTAGTATATTAAAAGTGAGCTAAATACCTCAGTATAGCAAAACGCAATGAAACTTATTAGAGATGCATTCAAATGAACTACACATCTGTAGAACTAAAATTTATCTTATTCTGTCAGAAGTTACGACAAAAAACCCTGACAGCTTGGCCGGGATAAGCATTAAACAAGACTGTGAATATTTGATTACACTGACAAAAACTGAACCGCATTTAAATTGTGAAAGCTACCCTGCCAGTATTTAGGGGGGGTTCATCGAACTATACACTTAGATTGTGTCAGCTAAATAACTCGCGTATTTTTACTTTACCTAGCACCTCTTTGTACAAGCTAATGTAATAAGTGATGCTCAGTCATAGACGTAGATGCATACTCATACATGCAGTGGAAAGCGACCTGCTCATCTTTGATACATATAATTTGACCCTACCTCGCCGATGGACCTTATTTGCTCGTACCTGACGACTTGAAGTTCAGGGCATCGACCGTCTCTGAGTATCGTAAAATAAATGAGAATCAACATTGAAATATATGTACAGGTATGACATGAATATGTATTATATTCTTTGTGAAATCGTCAAGTGGAAGCATGTGTATCATTATTTTAACCTCAAACAGCCCCGATATCACTTGGCGAAACTATTCACAAATAATTACATGCGTCACTGTTATTTAGGCTAGAAACGATAAATATGGAATAAATACGTAAACTTGGTAAATTAATATGCAAATGTGTATTTATTAACTTAACAGAATTATCTACTACTATGAATTGATCGTCGCTACCCCCAAATCCTATTTTGTGTGATATGTATTTGTGCTATCTGATGTTGTGTCTTTTTTGGCTGGTGTTTGACCCCCAAGGCCAAACTAGTCTTGTTAGCAATCATTTCCCAATTATTGCACATTAAAAAAAATGTCTTTTGTTCATCATAATTATTTCTGAAAATGTCATTTAATAGCAGCTGCTGGCCTGAAAGCACTCACTGATGAGAGTTTTCAAAACGATTAGGTTTCCAGTTCATGAAGGAGTATTCGATACCAAGGAATGCATATATATTTTTAAAATCTTTAAAAAGAATGAACTGTTTCCTGGCAGAGAATTACCCATAGTCATCAACGGCAGATACCTTTCCAGCAAGGAAGGTATTAGAAAGCTGGTCTGACTTTAGAAGAGGAAGACAACCCACAGCTTTGTTGACCAGGAGAATCCTGTGAAGAACGTAAGGCTGAGGAAAGATGTGCTCCCTGATGACTCCGGGACTTAACGACTATATTGCTTTGTTAAGACCTCTCAATGAAGACACGAATCAGATGAGGATGAAGTTTCGATTATGACGCTTAAGGATGATTGTTTTCTTGTGGTTTTTCAGAAAACTTGGCTTAGGAGATTACCAGAGAGATAGGGGAGATAACTTTATCCGTGGATGCTACATATAGGATAACCAAATATGCCTTACTATACCTTTTTCTTTGTATCCACACTAATTCTGGGTATTGCGTTGTGGGAACCTTCATAAATGGCAAGAAAGACCCAGATGCCATTGCAGAGGCCCTCCAGATTATAAAAGATAATAACCCGGTTGGTGCCCTCGTGGCTTCTTGGTTGGTTCCTCAGAAGTTGACGCAGAGTGGGACTGATTGCTGGTGAGGGTCGTCAAGATAGGATAACTCGTCCAGATTAAAAGCATACTACATGTACCTACAGTTGAATATCTTATAACTACATTTATACCAGTCAAAAAAGACACAACATCAGATAGCAAACATACATATCACGCAAAATAGGATTTTGGGGTAGCGCCGATAAATTCACAGTAGTAGATAATTCTGTTAAATAAATAAATATTTATCGTTTCTAGCCCATAACAGTGACGCATGTAATTATTTGTGAATAGTGATATCGGGGCTGTTTGTGGTTAAAATAATGATAAACATACTTCCATTTGACGATTTCACAAAGCATATAATACATATTCATGTCATACCTGTACATATTATCTCAATGTTGATTCTCATTTATTATACGATACTCAGGGACGGACGATACCCGGATCTTCAAGTCGTCAGGTACGAGCAAATAAGATCCATCGGATCAGGAAACCAATTGCTAATTATATCGTATAAATGGATCAAACATCGACAGTTGACAATGCGCAGAGGAAATGATGGGTTTATTTGTTCTCGACATAGAAAATGGACTTTGTCTATAGCATTTATTTATTGCATATTATTGTGTATTCAGCCTTGTTCAGATACCTGTTTTTGTAATACATTAAAAGTATTTTTAAATCTTAGGAAGCAACTCCTAAATATGTAAATTATCTTAAGCATACACTTTCTGACCATTATATGACCATAATCCTATTAAACAGAGTTTTGTATGTTTTCCACATTTACAGAAAAGAGCTCAGTATTAAGCAGAAGTATTTATATTATTCAAGACTTTTTGTTAATCTCAGCAGAATCTCAGCAGAATCCACCCATTATTGCAAGTCATATGCGTGCATTATCGGGAGCAAACTAGATTCTGTACGTTTTCCAAAGATCATGTTGAATTTTCAATTTCAACATGTTTTATTGACAAAGAATGTTACACTATCAAAAGGATTGGACAACAGACTTATAGCCTATATAAGTCCTCTCTATTGGTGGTAGATATATGGACATAATGGATTGATATCATAATTATAAAAAAAATTTGCTTACTGTCAATAATTAATCATTAGGAACGGGTAATATATTTGGCATTAGAACCTATTTAGACAGTAAATGACCATACAATAAATGTACAATACTGTTAATTTTTATGACCTCAATCGCAGCTGATGTAAAATAATATGATATATTCATGACTATTTAGAAACGGATACTCTGTGAATATGACCAATGATTCATTTCCTCGTAAATATAAAATTTGATCAATATACATTTTATTTTGTAGTAATATATTTGTGTATCCATGATTAACAGGTTATTAAACAAGATATGGAGTGGATCGGGGAAGGGAGATAATTCCAATAGCATATTTAGATTCAGTCTGCAATAGACAATTTAGGTAGGATATATATACATATTGGTTATAGAGCGCATATAGTATACAAGGTATAATATCAGATTGAAGACTGCACAGTAATTATGTTACGTTAAGGTCCACAACTGAACACTGTTCAGGATCCAAAGCAAACGTTATTGCGGTATAAATTCACAGTACAAATGTTATGCATTTGAGTATAAATATGATAAAATTGCAGATCTTAAGTAAGTACAGACAAAAGGAATACAGGACAATATCAGAGGGAAGCATCATAATATCATGATAACCAGCCAGATATGTACTCTTGAACGAATGTATGTTGTTTTTATAAATAAGTGTTACTATCTACAAATATATACATGTATGTACATGTATATTATTTCAACAAATTAATTGTGTTTAGTCGGGTTGCCTGGTATTATACTCGATATTCAACAAATCTTTTAGTTTTAACTATAAATTTTAGGACAGATCTAAGAATTTCCATATTTACACCTTCGTTATATAATTGACAGCCATATAGTAAGTTGGTGAAATGAAAATGGTTACCAATAAGTTTAAGTTCATTTTTTAGTAATGCTCTTTGGACTGAAAACAGGGGACAGTGAAGAAAAGAAAAAACATGTGAGACAGTTTCATGGTTTAAATCACAAGCACACATAGGATCATCTTTTAAATGATCAATATAAAGGTCGGAATTTAGGTTGCTACATCCATTTCTAAGCTGACAAAGTATGATATTACTGTAAAAGTGGATATTTTCGCGTGTGGAATTTTTCGCTAAGTCAGCATCCAAACTGCTCGCGGTGTGGAATTTTTCGCGCTGTCAGTCATGATAAATATATTTTTTTAAATTATTTTCTGAAATCGTCCATAATGAAACCCCTCCATGCAAAGTGGCTGATTCGCTGCATCGAAGAGTTACAGAAGGAAAAGGAATTCATGGCAAATTCATTTTCTTCCATTGGTATTCGGTGCATCAGTGGGGTTTCCAATGGTCTGAAGTAGGCTACGTGTGTTAAGTGAGATTGGCATTTTCTATTCTATACTGTATGCCTATCCTACTATTTGACAGCGAAATAAGCACAAATTTCCACGCCGCGAACAATTCCACTTCTACAGTACCCTTCCTTGTTCCTTTAAACTTGGCAAGTGAATTTGACTTTTCCATAGCAGATGGTACGCTATTCCACAACGTGCACGAAACACTCCCAAAGTCTTTGTTTCCGTAAGTCACAATACGAGATTTTGGAACACACAACAAAGAATCTGACTCCGACCGCAGTGATCGTGACGGCTGATACATGGCAACAAGCTCCTATAGGTACTGAGGAGCTGATCCATTCAGTGCCTTGTATGTGTACACAAGAATTTTGTACTGCGACCTGTATCGTACAGGTAACCAGTGCAACGAATTAAGCACAGGTGTGATATGCTCTCTCTTTCGAGCACGAGTAACCAGTCGTGCTGCAGTGTCCTGGACCCTCTGCAGGCGACTATTTAGTTTGGCAGATATACTGAATAGCATCATTAAAGTGTCCGACAATACCTTCCACCTGAATATTTTAACAATTGAAACATTTCAAACGTTTTGTCTAACTACAGAAAAGCGACAGTAATGCGCTGCCATGTTATTCTATTACTTGGCTATTATCCTGAACCGGTAACGTCATACTTTGGGTATGGTAAATATATCCATCACAAAAATACCAGTTTTATACACAGTTTAAAGTTATAATGCATTTGTTATATGTGTATCTATTCACTAAGTATTAAATTACATAACTAATATTTATTAGTCGTCGTATAAAACCTACTTTTACCATCAATTAAACCGCATTTAATATACCCATGCGTTGATGGAATTAAATTTTTAAAAATTACAATAGAAAAGCTGGTATAATTTGTTAAATACATGTACTTACTAAATAAACTTAACGTGATTAAAAAGGTGCAAGGCAACGTAACAAAATATGTTTATATTGAACCTCACATCCGGGGACTGCTTTCCAGAGAAGATACCCCGAATATTAATAGCGATTGACGCCTGGCAGTGGCTATTGACACTCGGGTGATAATAGCGACATTTAAAGCAAGTGCACGGATCCATCTACGAAGTTTTCTGTTTTGTAAGGTGCAGCATGGCTACAAAAAATGCAAAATAAAAGGACAGTAGTCCAAATAGACCTGTTAATGTTTATCTTTACTGTCCTCGGTATCCAATTCTTTTCAAAACTGCCTGGATACCTTATATTTGAAATGTGTTAATTAAAGGACTGTCAATTTCAACTGTAATTTTACTAATTCGGAACTAGTAATGTCAGTGTTCGTTACATTTAAATAATTTTTCAATAGAATACCGAACAATAAGAATGTTTCTAAAAGCATACTGATTGAAGGGGTTAGCCTTCATACCATTTCCGTAAGTCCTGTCTATTAAAACAAAGGCTTCCTTTCCCAGCACTCGTTTCAGTTCCTTAACATTTTCATTTATGTAGCTAAAACTGCACATATTGGAAGATATCATTAATGAAAATATTAAAAATCATCGTCCATGTATTGAATCCTGAGGGAGCCTTTTGGCATTGGAGCCCAGCCACTTCCCCCGAGTCGTTTGTCACAATGTTTTATGTTCATACACTCCTGTTAACTCTGGATCTTTTTATTGTGTAGATATTTTGTGTATTATGATACTAAAGTCTTAGATGCTTGATTATTATGCTATTTAGTCTGTGTAAAGCCTCAGGAGTTATTCCCCTTTGTTAGATCACTCCAAGCATCTCTTAGATCTGTAACTCGGATGTTTTGAACAATCTAGCGTCTCTGGATTCTGTGAACTAATACTGCTAAATGCAGTCTGTGAATATTACAGCGTGGGTCCAGGATTTTTCAAATCGGGAGGCGCACTCATGCATGGAAGCCCATTGGTGCCAAATGAAATCTACAAAAGACAAAAGAGGTATGGCGGGTTGCTATGCCTATTTCCCTAAAATATTATTCACTAGTGCACACGTCCAACCGTGCACTGTTATGACGCGTCCTCAGGTATACAGGTAGCTCTATCGGAATCCCGTGTCTAAAAATAGATTATTGTAAAACAGACGAATGTAAGGCCATGGCTACTAATACGTGAGTTTCACGATAAAGACTCAACAAAATGCATATTTTTACGTTATGCTGTATGAAACATAAGACTATACAATCATTACTAACAAGTTTGAAAGGATTTAATTTTTATTACTTCTGCCTACGTCATGCCGTTACCTGTTTTCTTAAAAAACACACATCTTGATTTTGATAATAACCGTTCATTTTTTTGGCTTTGCCTTATTTCATTCTGACGCAGCAATCCCATATATTTTGTATTTAAGCATCATCTGTTTAAATGTTAAATAAAAACACTGGCATCAATTGGAGAGTTACCAGTTCATAAATATCTTTTAATATTATTGTTTTAACTACAAAGCGAAGCTCTACTGTAACACGCGCGCACAGGGATTTATTGACATTAAAAGATATATCAAAAGGTATGTTTTTAAAATATTAATAAGATGCTCCATTGTTTTGAAAAACATAATTCAGGAAAATGATCACATGTCTTAGCATTAAAAAAAGTAAGTGTATCATAACCTGGGTTGAACCTATATCGTTCACTTCTTCTGGACACAAGTTAACTGCGTTACTCATTACGCTACATAGGACTTAAGCAAAAACGGAAATACAAACTGATTAAACCCAAGAAACATCTTTCACAGTTTTGAGAAATTTGATTAACCTTGTTTTTTCATGATTTTGAGCACTTTCCAAAAGGAGGACCACTTTTCCGTCATACGATTTGTTTTACGTATTACATCACGAAATCAAAATGTTTATTCAAAAGTTGGTCCTCGGATGGGAAAGTATTGAAAATATGTTTTAAGTCTGGGAAACCCCGTCACTTCCATAGACATAGTGAATATTGCTATATTTGCAGTATTATATTAACATTATCGAATATCCCAACAGTTCAAAAATTAATATTCAATTGGTTTTATATCTATTACATGCATTTTCGCTACTAAAACTCATTTACTCATCAATATTTTGTCCGTTTTCAAAAATGCCTACTTAGGGAAATATGGGCAGTTTTCCGCCATACCTCTTTGTGAATATATTGGGCCAAAAGTAAACTTTATAAGTATCTAGACGAACTTTGTTTTTTATTTATTTATTTTGAAAGGTGCTGTTCAAAAATATCCTTGTGTGGGATCACGCTGAGAAGCATACACTTTTATGTAATATGCTATATGGTTTATATTATATTAGTTATAAATCTCAAACTCATGTAATAAAAACTGGAAAAGAGATTTTGTTAAACAAAACACTAGACCCTCTCTGAATACAGAATGATAATGTATGTGTCACTGCGGTGCACGTTACACGTTCTGACCTCTGACAATCAGGTAAGAAACACAATGATGATGACAAAATCCATAACATTATCTTTAACAGTCTATGATTTATGATCTGGACAAAATGGTTTTACAGGTATACGATAAAATAAAGTTTAAACCTCTGGTAGTTTCCTACAGAACGTTGAACCTATTTTATATCTTGTCTGCGTCACTCAACACCTTAACAACTTAAGTGACAAAATAAAATACCACTAATCTTTCAATAAAATACCGAACACCCATTTATATTTACTTTTGATGTTTGATGGAAAATGTTTATCGATTGCTAGTACATCAATTGTTTACAAGTTAAATGCATATTTTTCTTCTTATAAATATACATTATGCTATTTTTCTTGTCAACATAGGACAGCTATATGTTTTGGGTAGCGTACAACACGTTACAATATTAGAAACTAATTGACAGGTATCCGGTTTATAGGACACAAATAAATCAGCCAATCGGCAAGTGTTTGCAGTTCCTATCTAAAATAAGTTCCAGCCAATTACTGGGCCACTGAAGGAGTTTAATTATGAACTGATGACAGAATTTTAGATAAATGAAATGTTCAGGTATCTTACTTTTGAAAAATGTATACTTTTGATACACATGCCTGTGTGCGGACGCTTATATGCAACTAAACCTACCAAAAAAGTCATTTTGTAGCCTTTGAAAGGTATGTATATATGAATCTAGACAGCTGTCACTGGTGTTGAACTTCAAATATTCAAATTATTAGCTAAAATGTTTGGTAATAACATATAGGAAATGATTCAGTTGTGTGAGTCCTTATAACGCGCCTAGTTGTGTGGCGTACTGTGTAGCTCTCGGCGTGTGGTGATTGTTTCCCCTGACCATCCGTCTATACAGCATACACTTTTGCAAACCAGTTCGTCATTATAAGACGTGTAATAATTTAAAGCGATTTCTGCTTTCCGCTGAGGGCTCAGGTCTAGTAATGCTGCCCTGGAAACGAATATAATGTTTTCCTGACTCAGTACATTAGCCAATACCAATCACAATAGTTCTTCTCCTTTCATGCAAATAAATATTTCAATCAGATTATGTCAACAACCATCCTACCCAATACAAGTTGTAATTATTTATTATTGTATTCGTACGGCATAAAATATGATAAAAGACCAAACAGTTAACAAGCAAGGAAATAAATTAAACTGATGTAATATTACAAAGAGGAAAGAACCACATGATAACCATTGTAAACACACACATAAAACGAACACGACCATGCGTTCCGGAACAATAACCCTCTTTTCTTCCACCGACGATACCCGCCATGTAAATCTCTAAACAAGTCATGTCACATTTCAAATTGAGAACAAACAAATTGACAACGAATTCACCAGGCAAAATAAAAGGCATAATAACGAAACCTCATATCTCACAAAGCGATAGACGATGTGACGTCATCTGTAAAACTTACTAGTAGATTTTATTCACCTGCCTTTTTCAAAGCTTTGTAATGTAAGTTAGTCTGTCAGCATTCGACATCTATTGTAATAAATGGAGCAAGATCATAACTGCAAGAGCCACAAAAAAGGTGTAGGGAGCTCTGAAGTTGCTATCGAGAAAGGGAAGTCTCACGATCAGAAATTCGAGATCAACATGCTTGAATTTCGACAATTTTGTTTAAAGCATAAGGCAATGGTCGGTCTTTGGGATTGATACAAAAATAGACCAATAACGTTATGACATAACCATAATCAATTAAACTAACACATACTGAATTTGGTCGGGGAAAAAAAGGCCACACTTGATCTTAGTTGTTCCATACTAACAGTCTGCTAACGTCAATCTTGCCACCAAACAATAAGTGTTGTTTCAACGAATTATTATCCCGATATTTTCCTTTCTATATTTCATCTCCATATTTTATAAAGACATTTATTCAGTTCGGTATGAGGTATGGTAGTATACAAAACTTCTGTTTAAATACAAATATTCAAGGAAAGATTGTTCAAGGCTGATCAAATATTTTTCAACCAATTCCATATATTTCATTTCTGGATTAGTTAGTGTCCCAAATAATAACAATAACAATGATAACAATTTGAGGTTCTTATCTACCGCTTTATCACAAGTTAGTTCGTAGATCGTCTCAAAGCAGTTCACAAATTATTATCCGTGGTTAGAGTACGACTGTAATTAATAGTACAAAGAATTGAAGAAAGAAGTTGGAATAAGGGCACGGTCGACCATATGCAGAGCTAGCATATTTTTTCTATAAAATAAAATCTTGAAAAGTTTTTGAATCAAATGAAAACGAGACAGGTTCATATGGTAAGCAATAATCGGTATCTAGAAAGATTATGTTTTTTGAGGCATCGCCAGCTATATCTTTTTTTTTTTTTTTAAATAATTGAAACAGTCTTCAGTTATCGAACAAGCCTCGTTTTCTTTGCAAGTAGAAATGAAATCTTTGGTGCAGATACAGATCACATATCATGTATAGGGACCACAGAACCAAATCAAAAATAGAATTTGGGTTTTTCCCTTTTGGGCAGAAGATTTGATAGGAAAGTGA
>JAULCA010431035.1:0-11409 GCA_032360845.1 Crassadoma gigantea
ACCCCCCCCCCCCCCCCCCTCCCTGCCCACTAGCATCCAGGCCAAATAACTTGTTACACAATTGTTGTAGAATGAATAAAGTTTTTACTGAGACAACACATTTTTTAAAAAGCAAATACTAGAATAACACATCATTTCAAGATTTTATTAAGACCACTTTAAACTGTATTTTTACTATCAACTGCAAAAATCGTTTGATACAACGTATCCAATACGTTTATATGTAACTGAGGCTAATTCAACGCGTTTATATGTTGCTTTGTTTCCTATGTAGATTTGATAGCTATCCCAGACTTTGTATCCGGCGCTATGGAACACTGGGGTCTCATCACCTTCCGGGAAACTAATATGCTCTTTGACCCGGAAGAGGCCTCATCAGCGAATCAACAACGAGTAGCGGTTGTTGTCACGCACGAGATTGCACATCAGGTATATTTATATTATACATTACATATCAATAGCGTAATAACAGTTGTTCACTAGGTTCTTCTCGGTATGGAATAATAGCGTCACTCTAGTATATACTCTCCTCAATAGCACTAGCTTTATATAAACATACATGATCATGTTCATAGGCAATATGAATGATGTTTAAAACATGACTAACTCGTTTTGATATGAAATTTTGTTATTTGATGTCTCAAAGTTTTCCCATCCAGTTAGATTAAACTAGAACATCGATGCTTCATGACACTGTGTTAAGAACTACCAGCTATGAAGCACGGACGGCAATTGTTAATGACGTCGATGACCCCTACTGACCCTAACACGTCATGGAATTGATTATTCATGACGTCATGTATAATAGCGTGACCCCAAAAGGTCAGCGTTATTTCGCCTATCTATAAATATTTCTGACGACATCAATCCTGAGCATAGAGACCTAAATCTTGAAGAAACCACTTAAAACACCTTAAAGACGTCGTTTCTTTCGGTTGTTTTGGTTGATATGAACTAGTTCGGGGATCCCCTATTTGTCGTCCAACTTTTACTGTGTATTAGTCATTACTTGTTGTTTGGAAGCAGTTCCATGTTTAGTTTAACTAACACCTTCATGTATTCCAGTGGTTTGGTAACATAGTAACAATGGATTGGTGGGACGACTTGTGGCTCAATGAGGGGTTCGCTAGCTTCATGGAGTACCTAGGCGCTGCCTCCTTCAAACCCTCATGGGACATGGTATGATACGTTTGAATTTATGTTGGGGTTAACACAATTTTGTCACTCTACCAACAATAAATCTCATTAATTTCCTCGGTTGATCGGTTGTATTGGATGCACGCATCGTGATTAAAAAGGATGTACTGAAACAAAAAAGCACGTGCTAAAGCAAATAAAAAAAAAATAAATAAATAAATAAACGTCTTCGCTGTGAATTTCGTTCTGTCAGGACGTAAAACACAACCAAAACAAACCAAGCCAAACCGTTATAGACTGTATCACTACCTTTTTTACCCTACGTAGATGGAACAATTTGTAACAGAAGATGCGCAGCCCGTGATGCTCACAGACTCTGGCATGGCTTCTCATCCAATCATCGTCGAGGTTACAAGCCCGTATCAGATCAATGAAGTATTCGATAGTATTTCTTACAGCAAGGTATTTGTATTGGTTTCCCGTCGAGTTTTAAGTTCGAGCATTACTGAAGAATGGTACATTTTTCGGTAATTAAAGTCGTCTCATTGCATTTTAAAGTTAATCAGCTTCAAATTCCTATTTAATTTAACCAGCGGAACAAGGTTGATTTATGAGGTATAGGACGGGTCTACTTTCAATTCTAAGCGTTCAATATACATCTATGTATCTACAGCTATAACTTTCCTTCAAATAATTGAAAAGGGTACAAAAATAACAAGGAAAGGAACAGTTGTAATTTGGCTATATATGATTGAAAAACTATGTTGGTAACTGTTTTGCATTTTTAAAGGACTATTTTTTTTCTCGCCTGGTTCTTATTTCCTTGAAAAGTCCAACTTTGAAAATCAATAGCAAATTAATCTATTCTTTCTCTAGCACATTGTTTCATTGCCACAAGACTTGCAATCCAAGAAATTTTACCTTTTTTTTTTGCAAATTTACGAAATGAATGGACTGCCATGTTTTTTTTCTGTACCTTTAGAATTTTCTTGTACTTGTGGTATTAATGTATCGTTCAAAAGTAGTGGGAAACTAGCCAAAACACTTCCGATATTGACTAAGATATTAGTAGTATTTGAGTTTTGAATAAGAGGAAGTAACTCATCTGATCTTATATATGAGGGAAGGGGTTAGTTCTTCAGATCCCTTGCAAAATGTAAGCAAATATCTAATAAGAAGTTAAAAAAATCATATTGTGTTGCATTAATTATACAGTGTACCTCAATATTGAGAACTTGAAAATCAGATGGCTTATTATAAAACTAGATTTCTACAAGGAATGACATATATCGTTACATTTTACACCGTTTTTAATAGTAAGCAGTCCTTTTGTGTTTTACAAAACCTTTTTAACCCTTTCACCCCTATGTAGGTTCAGTAGACTCAGCCAAGCCTTAATACGGATGAGTCCATTATGTTCTACAGTGGTGAAAGGGTTAATATTACAAAGACATATTAAACAGTAGATCAGTTAGTATCATATAATAATTTGCATTGACAGGGAGCGAGTGTTATCCGAATGCTTGAGTCAATTATGGGCAGAGACAAGTTCTTTCTGGGTGTTGGGGTAAGTATACATTTATAGACAAAACCATTTTTACAATGATTCTGTATCTCAATTGAATTTTTTCTCAACGATTTAGCATTCAGGTATTTCAGGTACTCCTCACGAATAGTCTATGAAGCTATTATGTGTGACAAAAACTAATTCCTTCTCATATCTTATTGTGAGGTAATCGTACATAATAAATAAATTTACGTTAATTAATGATAAGACTTATCAGGAAAACTAAAATCTTAGCAAAGGATTTGACATGTAGTTTTGAAGAAAAAACCATTGTAGTATTCGTTTAATTAAATTGTTCTACAGATTTTGATCTAATTTAAGAAATAATTTCAGATCAGGCTACAGCTGTTTGAACAAGCTGTAAAAACAATGAATAATATATTAACTTAATGTTTTAACTATGCTATTACTATTTCATATTGTGTTTATCTCTTGTCTCGGTTTCATTGCTAATATTTTTAAAAACTTGTGTTTATATCTTCATTATATATATTTTATTGCAAAAACCAAACATTTCTGATTGTTAAACAGAGTATTTGAAACCATTCATTGTGTTATTTACCCTACAAATTAAATTAAAACAACACTATTAAAGAAATAACGTTACGTTTAAAGAAAATTGGAACATGGTGTTATTTTTCCTAAGAATAAATGATTGTTATGATAGTTATTTAAGAAACGACGTAACGAGTGATGCCGCGAAAAAACCAATACGTTAAATCCAATCTTCGTCTTTTTCTATTGATATACGCTATCCTTATGTAAGAACTGTGAACACATATGTATGTATTAAATTACTTTAATCCCTTGTAAAAGAGGAAATAAAGAATATATGTCTGTCTGGTAATGAGTGAACAATTCTTTTACAGAAATACTTGAAGAAGTATGCATGGGCTAACGCTAGAACTGATGATCTCTGGGCATCATTAGGCATGGTGAGTAATAGAAAGAGGCGGGGCCGGGGTGGCCAAGTGGTTGAGGCGTCTGACATTCTGCTATCACTAGCCCTCCACCGCTGGGTCGCGGGTTCGAGGCCTTAGTGAGGCAATCGCCGTCGGTCGGTAGCTTTCCCCAGGAACTTAAGCTTTCCTCCACCACTAAAACCTGCCACGTCATTAAATGACCATAGCTGTAAATAGGACGTAAACAAAATAAACCAAAAAAACAAAAACCAAAAGTAATAGAAAGTGCCTGGTAGACACATAATGTTACATAATGGAGAAAGTGTGCCTGGTATACACATAATGTAGCATAATGGAGAAAGTATGCCTGGTATACACATAATGTTACATAAGGGAGATGTCCTGATGAGTGGCGTATGTGGGGATAGAAATACCCTTCCGATTGAAATTACTTCATGCTCACTTTTTTCGAAGGGAATCAAGGTGTTCTCCGTTTTGTTTTTTTTCTATTTCATCTATTTTAGTATCTATGAGTTTCCCTTAAAAATTTACTCATTTGTCATCAAGGTAATTACCTTTTAATTACAAAGGCATCGATGAGATCTTAGTAAAATGGTTGAAGCCCATGGCAAATTACCCCATGGCAACATACAATGTAGCCTTGCCTAGTAAGGGAACACCTTTTTTGTAGAAATGACATCAATATGAACGAGACTAGTGAGGCCCGTTAGTTTCTGTGAAAGCACATATCATATACCAAGAATTATGTTTTCGCTGAAGTTAAATGTGGACTGGCTCTCACAGAATCATATGTAATGTGAAACCAGAATATTGTCAAATTAATTTTACTGCTGGTTTCTTTCAAATGTAACATTATGGTTTGTTATATTCGATAGCTGCTTGCGAGAACTTTATATGTAGTATATGATAATAGCACTGATGAGCATTGTACATGGTATTGAAGCAAAGTGTTAAATTTATGTCTTCATTTTTTTGTGTCAAACTCATGTCATTTTTATGCTATCAGGCGGACGAAGGAGCCGGTCTCTCAGTAAAGGCAGTTATGGACACATGGACACGACAAATGGGTCTGCCTTATGTCGATTTGACCTTCAGCTATACTGAGAATAAGGTCACGGCAGTACAGAGACGCTTCCTTGCAGATAACTCCATGGAGTATAATGCTACCGACTCTCCATACATGTACGTGAATTTAAAGCTATATGATACATACGATTTCGTAACTGTGCACTAAACATTTTCATAATATCGTTAATGTAAATTTATAGACACAGACACTATACAAGAATTTGTTCTGGACTCACAAAAGATGGATATCAATATTTTGTTTTTACTTTCAAAGGATAGCTGTACGCAGTGTGATCTTCGAAGCAATTTTAAGTACTGATTCAATGTATACGGGCGGAACCATGTTCTCGGTAGCCTTCGACTTTGCACATGATGTTCTGCGCCGCAGTGAACAAACAGCATACATTTCTTATCATATAAACTCTTTAAAATAAGAAAAATTCCAGTACCACAAATCTATCTCTGAGTACCTTAGTTAAATTGATTCACACTAGAGTAATCTCGATATATTTTTTTCAAAACTCAAAAAAGTTTAAAAAGTACACATTCAGAGTCATTGTTTTTCTCCTTTTTGAAAGTTGAAGGCGTCCTGAAGTTAACATAAAAATCAAGATTGTATATAAAGGTAAACGATATTGTTACGGTGGATGGATTAAAAAAATGATGGAGTCATTTCAATAAGAAAGAATTTCTAGGGCTTATTAATAAATCTTGTGCTTGATATACTAGACTCATTTATTTTTCATATCTTGCTGTGATTTCTGTATTTCTTTCTCAAAACATCACTTATTTTCTTGTTCATTTACTGTAGGGCGGATACCTGTTATAAATGATATATGATACCGAAACGTTTAACGGCTTAGCCTATTTGCCGGCAGAAGATAAATATTGATCGATGCGAGGTGCCTATCTTAGTTGACATGTTTGATATAAAAACTAGAGCAAGTGAAGCAAACATGAGTCGTACCAGGGGAGATAACCTAAACTCAGTAATTTACAAATTGAGTTTTCTTATGCTCCCTTGGATATACCAAAGAAAATCATTCGTATAAAACGACTCACTTTTAACGTTTTGCAGTACTTTTGTAGAAAAAAAACAGGTTTAATCATTTAAATCTAAATAAACAAGTCCTTGCGAAGGAAAAGATAAAATGAGAAGTAATAGAAAGATCGATTATGAATGTCTACCTTTTTAAACAATACCCAAAGTCTTCATCTTAAAAATGAATTATATACTGTATGTGCAATAACCAACTGAAACCTGATCAAAAATGCCTATCAATATTATTGTAGCTTGTTAAAAAGATAAAATATCAAAACAGTGGTTTTAAGGAAATATATTATTTCACAAAAAAAAACATGTATCGGTTTCACTATGAAGAATTTCATTAGTAAAAAGACATAAAATCATGTATAGAATTTCCATCAGAAAATAGATTTTATTATATATCATATCATTGTTCAGGTATAAATGGTACATACATCTAGATCATGTGTCTAACACCGGAAGCGGAAGTCCTGTTTGGATCTCGAAAAACGAAGATTCCGGTAAGTTATCTTACTATTGTTCTTGCATCCAATCTTGTAATGAAGGATTATACAATTTAAAGAAGCTGAAGTTATTTTATGACAATGCACTTCTCTTTTAACAAAACAAAAGTTAACCTTTGGGTAATGCAATGAACTAAATGTCGTTTTAACACTTTGTGGTTTTGTCTGTTTTTTATAGGGCTTATTTATATTATGTTTTCCAGTTGAATTTGATATCAGTGTGAATCCGCAAATGAACCAGTCAGTATGGTTTAAATTCAACGTGAACCAGACAGGGTTTTACAGGGTGAACTACCCGTCAAACTTGTGGATGAGGTTTGCTACTATGTTACAGAACGGAGGACTGCAGGTGAGCACCGCTCATTTTAAAACTTCGTCAAAATTATATACTGTAACTCTACGTTTCCAAGATTCACTACAAGGAAAAGCTAGATAATACTGCAGAGAGTTTTTTTTCTGATCTTGACTGATATCCCATAATTTTGTTTGAAATTTTATTGGGTCATATGTTTATTTATGACCAGGTAGCTCAGTTGGCAAAAGCGACAATAACAAGTTCGGAGGTTCAGGATTGGATCAAAAGTTTTGCCTGGTTCAATTTTTTCTCCTCTGAAGCATAGTATAAAACGTTGTTGTTGCTTTATAGCTAGTTAGTGTGTTTCTTCCTTGGAAGGTTATTAGTATGGGTTTCTATTCAGAAGTGATTTATTAAAGCTATAATCATGCAGCATTCTAATGTATATTTTGGCAGTGGTACGACGGTCCTTTTTCGAACATTTCAGTTTGATATCTACTATTTAAAAAACCCATTGATAGCCATGCTAATAAGTACATTATGATGCTCTGTAAAAATAGTGCTTTGCTTACCAAAATCAATCATTAGATCATTGCGTCTTTGGATGCTATTCATTTGCTTGATATCTAATGATATACTTTTCTATTGTAAACAATTATGAACACGTTTATAATAACTTTTGGCGTCCTTCTATTGATGAGCAATGTTTGTTGCTATTGTTGTTGTCATTGTTTTTCTTAATAACTTGTGAAAATAAATTTCACTGAAATTGAAATACATTTTTTTTACATGGAAATGCCGTCTTTCACCATAACGCACCCTTTCACCTACCCAAAACACAATAATATTAACATATTATGGGATATGAAAACAATTGAGTCATTGTTAAAGATGTACTTTTTTTGTTAATTTTCAGGAGTTATCGAACGTTGACAAAGCTGGACTGATAAACGACGCTCTTAATTTCGCGCGTGCGGGCCATTTGCCCTATGACGTAGCACTAAGTATGACGTTGTACCTGGATAAAGAACACAATCATCTACCATGGGAGAGCGCCTATACCGCCTTTGTTTACATTTCGTCCATGTTTCAATATGGTGGATCTTACGGGCCATGGAGGGTTAGTGTGCATGCGCCTAACAAAAATGATAAGGGATATCTCAAATATTTGAAAGTCATTATAATTTAAGCATTTACCTTTGTTATTACCATTTGAATGATCTTTTATTGGTGACGAAGATACCAATTAGGATGTCCTGTTGTAAGAACGGACTATGGTTGATTATTACTTTTTAACAAAAAATCTATATTGCGTTGTGCTGACAACAGGGCAAAAATAATTGATTTTTATTGTGCTTCATTTTGGGCAGAAATATGTCGTGATGAAAACTACGCCGGCACTGCAGCAGCTAGGATGGTCAGATACGGGGTCACACCTACAGAAGTGAGTGGTATATAAGTACTCTTCTATTTCTTTTATACAGACACAATAACCGTTTATGTCTCACAGTCTTCTCAGGGGAGATAATCGTGTTTATTCGTCACTAGTAGTTATATATAAAATCATGTAAACTATTATGCAGGCGTGAAATAATGTGTGAATATTGAAAAAAGTATCGAGGAAAACAAAAACAAGTATCTCATTATCCTCGTAATTTACAGTGTTTTGTGTATAAATGGATAGATAATAGCGTAAAATATGCCATACTTTCTTGAAATGTTACATACAGAGACATATATGATTTAGCATACATAATTAATGCCATTCTAGTCGATATGATGTAATATGCTAAGTGCTAGTATATCGATATGTCAGCGAATGCTAGATAATCAAATACATTTCAACGTTTATTTACAGATTGATGCGGACAAACCTCATCGCCCTAGCATGTGGTCATTCAGATTCAGAATGCCTCAATAACGCAACTGTCCTGTTTAGGGCTTGGCTGGACAATGGTCAAGTGTAAGATTTGTTTTCATTCATACTAACTACATGTTTGACGAGAATGTTATTCGCAAAAAAAAATAAAAGACCGCTATATGAATATTCATCAAATATTTTAGTGATTCATGATTGTCGTTCCCCGCAAAATAATGTCAAAACGATTTTGTCACTAAACGCTTGCGATTTACAGTATTGTTTACTTTCCTTACTCCTAAAACTTTAGTAAAACGATTTCACTTATTTGAAACATCATATGAAATCAAATAGCGTAAATAGATCAAAGTTAAAAGTAAGAACAAAGACAGTTGTCAAGTAAAAAGAAATCTACAATGGGTAAAACACCAAAAGAAAAGGAAATACTAAAAACACCCAGAACTGAGTTCAAGCAGATCAACAGGAATAGCAGGTGATCCTTGAATTACATGAAGTACTCTTCAGCTTGTCTGCCATCAAACCCATGGTGTTATGTCGGTCAACAACGATCCGGGACTTAATTATTCAGATATTTTTTATTTAGAAATGGTTTCATTATTTCAACTGTTCAATATTTTCAGTATTAAAGATAACCTCTTCTGTCGACAACCGTGCACATCTATATGTAGTTAGTAGACAGGGCACATCCTTTTTGAAAGTCCTGATGCACAGAACAGGCTCTGACAGCTAATGTAAACTAGGTTCTTGAAAGGGGGATAAGTGTTCGATCTATTTTAAGGTCTTTACCGTCATTTGCTTAGAATATGTTCTAGTCAAACACTTATGTGTCCCCATGAATAGTTTCTTGTTGTTAAAAAGGTGCAAGGTAGATGAAAGTATATCGCCCTCTGAGACACTTTAGGATCAGTAGCAAGCAAATATAAATCGGTTTCTCAAAATACTCATTCAATGTGTATTTATTACTCAAGATTAGTATTTATATTCCTTTATTAATAGTGCCAAAGTTTGCCTTGCGATTCTCTGAAGATTTCCCTCTTATTACTTAAATAACAGTCATAAGGTAATCAGAATAGCGTAAGTGTGGATTTAAAGCTAGATACCAAGTGGGCCCGTATACATGAATTAATTTTCATACTCAAGCATACAATCTTTGCTCAAGCCAAATTCTGGCAGTGCTCTTACATCATGCAACACGGTTAAAAAGTTAAATGCAAACATTGAGTAAGATATTTAGCTTTTGGCCTCTCCAAAGTTCTGCCAGGTCACTGAAGGAATATAACGTAACCAAGGGAACAAGGAATTTGAATTAAACATAAAATTTGATGTTGTGCATCTAGGTTTTATTTTTTCAATATGTCCTCTTTTTGGAGTAATGGCCCTTTGTTGCTGTTGCTGCCAAATTACGTTGTGCATCCAAGTAATACAGTTTCATTCAAACCCTTTTTAAAAGAGTTATGACCCTTTGTTGAATAAACTTTTGTCTGCCTCATAAACTGCTCGGCCAATTTCAATGAAAGTTTACAGATATTGCAATTACTCCCTGATATCGTGCTTCAGGAAAGTATTTTTTCATTTCGACCCTTTTTAAGAAGTAATGGCTTTTTGTTCAAAATCATTGTCCTGACATTTTTTCCCTAATTAATAGGACAAGTTTAGCGAAACTGGTTCATCTGGGCTGAGAAGATTTGGTTTTTTAAGTATGTTTTGGCAAGGGGAGGGACCTGTATACTTAAATAAGTATACAGCTCAGTCAATAGGGAACTCATTACTAGTGGGAGACTATGGATTGCTTGACATTTTACATTGTACAATGTGTGTTATGCAAAGACAAAATTGCGGTCTCTTAGGGGAGACGATTGCTTAATTGGGTGGTCTTTCTGGCATGGTCGACTCTTGCAAGTCGTGGTTAATGTTCATACATAAGATATATAAACAATACACGTGTGTATAAGGAAAATGTATCCCTTCTACAGTATCCATTACGAAAGCACTGATTGAAAACTGTGACAACTTAATATATCTTCCTTGGTTTCAGTATCCCACCAAATCTTCGCCAGTTGGTGTACAGATACGGTATGGAGAATGCTGGGACAGATGAGGATTGGAACGCTATGTGGGACAAATACACTGCAGAAACAGTCCCACAGGAAAAAACAAAGCTGCTGTATGGGCTATCTCGAACAAAGAAAGTATGGCTGTTGTCAAGGTAACATTCAATAACTATTATCTTATACAAAATATATCCCTTCTCATTTCGGTATAGAAAAAGTACTTGTACTATAACAGGGAAAAAATCACCAGAAACAGACAGATATAAAGTACATATCTAAACATTTGAATGCAGAAAACCAAGTAAACTTTTTAGGGTATCATTTGGCCAGTTCGTCCTTAGGACACATCGGTTGCTTCAAGATCAAACGCTTAGCTTTCATCTTTATCAAATTAATATGGAATATAAAATTCATATATAATTTTTCTTCATTCGTTCTACATTAATTACACAACCCATTACTGCCCACTATGTTCAACTTAATGCTTTTTAGATGACAAGATTGTGGGCTCCTACATCTTCGGGGCTATATTTTCTAGAAGAAACCAAACAAAAGATCTGTTGCATCAACTGCAGCCCTAGGGACCCGTATTCTTATTGTTGCCCTTTTGTACAATTTTCATACATCAATGTCTTTCTTAGCACACTTCACGTTTCTACCTTGCGGTTTTGTATAACTATATTAAATTATGAGACGTTCAAACAAATCTTCGTCACTTCACCTTACAAAGAAATGGGCATTGTGTTATGGTTGATTTTTTTTTTGGATTTTAAAAAGGTGACGACAAATCACGTGACTTTGTGATTTAAAAGTCATTGAATAAGTTAACCCTTATTATTCGTTTAATCAATACTACTTGGTTTTTTTACACAGATACCTTGGAATGACGAAGAATGAAACTTTGGTAAGATCACAGGATTTTTTCACCGTCCTTATTT